>CACKRE030004411.1:84783-99831 GCA_902602495.3 Ectocarpus sp. CCAP 1310/34
GGGGGGGGGGGACGAGGCGGAGCAGAAGGCGTGTGGGTGTAGGTGTTGGGTGTTAGGGAGGGGAGATTGTTTTTCATATGCATCGCTTGATCGAGTAACATGGAGGACACCTGCCTGGCCCGATTAGAGCCATAAACAACGGTCCTCTCCAACCAATCTTACTAAAAGGAGAGGGACAAGCACGCGCCCATTTCTTGCAAGCGACGTTTTCAGAAAACATACATACAACCCCAGAAAAGACCACCCGTTCTAGATAACAGCAGCCGTCCGTCCTATTGCCCAAGTGAGTGGGAGAAAGACCGGCTCCTGGAAGCCGGACAAATACTTTTCGTTTTGGCGGGTTTTCACCTTCTCCTCGGCGTGAGCATCAACAACGTAGACGATCACGTCGCACCCTCTGGTGTAGCGGCCCCACTCGCCACGGTACTGGGCCTGTCCCCCGATGTCCCAGCACTTCATTTGCACCCCGCCCCGCTTGATCATCTGATTATTTTTTTTTGGTCCGGGGGGGTCAGTTCTCGCGTTTGAAAGATGAGCGCACGCCACCTGTTGCAAGCCTAACCTTATTGGATGGGGGAAGCCATTCATCAGCCATTTCGGCGCGTAGTCAAACTTGGGCCAATATGTGCCTCTGGAGAGGACCTGGGCGAAACGTTTGGCTGAGTTTGACTGAAAATGCTCGACTGAAACGACATTGGTACCAGGAAAGCCATACAGCCGGGCGACACAACCAGGTCGGGTTGGGATGAGACGCGGCATGTGTTGACGCCAGAGGCGCACGAGGTGCGCGTATAAGCTCCTTTTTCGCGCGCGCGATTGCACCGCATCACAAGACTGAACGCCAAAATTTTTTGAGATTACTGTCGCCAACTGCGCTAAACCCATGCCACCAGATTCGCTGACCACTAACCAAAGCGATCGCCGAAATCACAACTACGAAGGGAAAGGCCCAAGACAACTGCACCTTGACGTTGAGCCCGATGGTGGGAACCGTGTCCACCGGGTGACCGCTAGCGAGAACTGGGGCGGAGCGGACAGAATAGCAGCATCGCACGAACACGCGGAGGTGTACGTGAGGCGTTGCGATTGGTCCTACGCATAGGGTATGCTTTTACCGTTTTGTCGCCGTAGACACACAGCAGACCTGTTGAAAGAACGAACTATGCAGTACGCGAGAAAGCAAGTTTAGAGGACTGTTCACGACGAAAGCAGACCGCACTGACCCTGTAACTGCTCCCTTCCACACGCAACAAAGGTAGGAAAACCGAAGTAGTTTGTGGCAACCGCCGTGCGGGACGAAGTTGCGCAATTTTTGTCCTGTCCTTTAATTGTCGGACCTGAGGATACCACTCTCCCCCCCAAAAGCCCAACATACAGCTGCGATCAGCGCACCCTTGTACCCAGTACAGCAGTACGTTGCCGGCAACGCGGCGTATGTGTCTGCAGAAAGCCGAGGAAGAAATGTAAAAAATCCGTGACCGCTACTCTAAGCCCTACGCCATTATTTGATTGTGTGCTGTCTTATGCTATCTTATGGACTTGGCTATCGGTGCTAGCACAGAGAGAGCACCGCGTGATTTCTTCCTCTCGGATGGCATACCAGTTACTTCCCCGCAACCTAGGCCAGGTGTGTGTGGAGTCTCGCCGCACTGGAACTGTGTTGCAAAAGTCTCGCCGCATTAAATGCCGAAAGGTACGGCAGTACCTTTGTCGACCTATCGGAGGGCTGGCTGCAAGCATCGGGCAAATTAAGTACACACTGATCGAAGCTTAACATCTGCCATGGTTGCATGGGCACTCTGGTGTTGTAACATAACACCACAGGCCATTACCGTACCGCTTTATGCAGCAACAGCTGAACGCCCTGTACCTGCAACAAGGGGATAATTGTAAGTTGTACTGCTGGGTCTCTTTGGCGGATGCATACCAAGCACTTGCTTCGCGCTCACCATTCATCAAGGTCGTCTTCCCGCTGTTCTCCAGACCGACCAGCACCACTTCCAGCTGTCGCGTGTAGAACGCCGAGAGCATGCGCTGGAAGGCGGCCCCCATGATTGATGATTTCGTCCCCAAACCCTCCCTGCTAGTTGCGCCCGCCGGGTGTATGTATGCCGGCTATCCGCCGTGCTCGGTATCACAGTAACGCTGTCGCCTACCCACAATTCTAAGGCAGCCCAAACAAAAGGAATTCTTTTCACAGCTGCGGTTGGGCAGAGGTTGTTGTGCCCGCTGGAACAAGATAGACGGAGAGGAAGGAGTCGAGAGAGAGAGGAGAGGAACGACGGGAACACTTGCTCCCGCGCAAGGTGCACTGCTGTTGTCGCAGCAGCCGACAGCCAACACAGCAGCCGTCGCAGAGTCACTCGTAGGAATACTTTGGTAGAGAAGACCGACTGCAGTCGCGTCGCTTGAAGGGCTATCCAATGAAGACTAAATGATACGTCGTGGGTGCTCTCGGCGCTCCGCTCTCTTGTTAGTTCCGCAAGAGAGACACAGCGCAACGCAGACGATCAATGGGGGCACGCAACTTGGACTGTCAGGTTTTGCTAAAGGTACGAGATGGCGACAACTACACGGGGGGAATCATCCTACGTGCAGGGTAGGCCAAGCGCACCGCCCGTGCTGGTCGTTTCCGACTGGCATACTGTGCCATGTGCATGCCGTTTGCGCGCGTGTGTGTGCAAGAAAGCGGCCCGTCGATTGAAGAATGATCTTGGTCCGGTTGATGCTGGCGCTTGCCGCCCAGGTCGTAGCGGTAGCGGGACAGAAGAGCGGTGCATCTGAGCGCCTCCGAGCGCGTTCTTCATCAGCATCTGCGCTGCGGTTATTGTTGACACCGCCTGGCTCTTCCGGCAGAAGCTCAGATGCCTTGTTCTGCTGCCCGACGACCCTTACTCCTTTCTTGGCCGTGAGGCGAAGAAAACCTCGCCGGGCGGCTTGCGCAGCCAGAGAGATCGGTAATGATGCACCATCACAGGCCGTTCAGTCGTACTACAAGCGGAGGCGGGAGGCCATGGGCGCGTGGACGGAGGAGAGGCGAGGCAGGGACCTGTGCGAGCGGTGTCGGAGGGCTCGAGAGGTCAGCAACCGCTATTTGTGTGCAGCTCTAGGCGTTCCTTCGGTCTACCACTGCTGTTTCTCCACTGGAGGTGTGCTGCGGCAACCTAAGCTCCTACTCTGCAATTACGTAGTTGCGCCCGTGTGACGGCTGCTCCCGAGAGCAAAAGTTCAGTCCCGTCGACTGCATACTTCCTTGATGGCAATCGAGCACCAGTTTTCGCCTCATTGTTCTCCAGTAGCCATGCATCGTTGCCTTTGAGCATGGTAGTGTTCTACACAGAGTGCGGGCCCGCTCGCAAGAACATGTCCTCAATACATCGAAGCTCAGATTCACGAAAGAAATAGGAGTAACGGCGCAAGACCCTGGTGTGGTAGCATAGCACTAGCCCGTCCTCAAGCCATCGAGAAAATGGAAGGCTTTGAGCCTAACTCACAATAGGTATTGCTCAAGAGCGGGCCAGCACTGCTGAAAGTGTTTTGGACAACCCCCGGGTCCAAGTCTTGTTGCCGTTGGATTGCTCTTGTCGGCTTGCTCGATGCTGTTCCCGGCACGTTCATCCTACAGTTGGCCTACAGTAGTCGCTGTAGTGGCGTGTCCAGAGGTGACCAATTCCTTTGTCTGCACTCCAACTCTGCCCGCATCACTCTTTTCCCTCTGCCTGTTTGTCGACCGTGACAGATGTGCCTGTGCTCTTCCTTGCCGGCTGAAGCTATGCCAACGTCTACTCGGTTCGTAATATTGCAGCATCCAGCGGAAACTAAGAAGTGAGTCCGTCGCGGTCTAGCGTTGTTGTTGATCCCAGCACTCGGAGAACGCGTACCACGCCACCACCCCGCACAGCTCATCAGGCAGGAGAAAAGGGGGTTGTAAATACGCCACCTAGTGCCTTCAGTGTACACTAGCCAATGTCGCCCTTCACAGCACGTTTCTCCTGGTGCACCGTTTATCTTCGAAAAACGATTCCCGAGGGAGGCTCGCACTTTCAACAGGCGCTGAAGGACCGTGTCATACTCGGCGATTTTTCTTCAAATCTCCCAATTTTCGAAGTCCGTTGACCGTTGAACCTCAAATTTGCGGCCGAGGAAAAACTTTGGAAATTTTAAAGATTTGGAAGCAAAACGCTGTGCACAAAACGCGGCCCTAAACCAACGTTTTTGTCTTTTTTTCCCTTTTCTTCGTCAGGCGTGTCACCGGGACCGTTCCTCTGATCCTCCACTGCCTCGCCGACTGCACCCGCGTGGTCATGCGGTACGACTACAGCGAGGAAGACGTCAGAAAAGCCCTCGGCGTCGAGTTGGCAATAGACCGCTCTCCGGAACGCGTCTCGGAAAGGTCCTCGAGGCGGGAAAACAGCGCCAGCACAGGCACTCCACTTCTGCTCTTCCCCTGCCCGGGCGCAGAATACCTTGAGGTGAAGTGGTGGCAGACGTTAACATTTGGCCGTGATTGTTCTAATTTCCGCTGTGACGAGCGAATGGTGCGTCGTTGTCGTTTTCCGGAAAATAGGGTGTTCTGTTTCGTTATATCCCCTTGGGAACATTTTCGTTTTGTCTCAGGACAGCATGCGGGGCGGGTGGGTGAGTGGAAACCGTGCATCTTGCGCCGAGCGTCCGGCGTCTTGTCACTTTCGTTCCACAGCGAAACCTGTCCACGAGATACAGCAGGAGAGGCGGACAGAAAAACGAGAGCGTGCCCAATCGACAACGTTGGGAAGCAGCGCACATCCTCCCTCGAACAACGTTTCTCGAGCACGCGGAAGTGTTGCCATGCTCGTGTCGCATTGCCGAGTTGTGGGTGGGACTGTCATTTTATCTCGTGCCCAATTTTTTTTCTAATACGTAGCGGCTACGGTTTAACATAATGTGTTTAACAGTGAGTCCGGGGTTAACAGAGGTGAATCGGCTTGGCACGACCAAAATCGGTTAAACAGAAAATTTGTCTTATTTCTGAGATTTTGTGTTAAATCGAGCTTTTGGAGGTCTCGCCACGTTAATGAGTGGTTCGTCCAGTGGGTGATTGGGTAGATTTTCTCTTGGATGCTTGAGCATCCATGGGCTCGTGTTGTAGTTCCACAAGAGCTGCGAGTAGCAGCACAACTAGGACAAGGCAACGACACTACAGAGGTCTGACGCGTGATTTGTTTCCCAACACTTTCTACTAAGAGCGTGATCCAACACTTTCTACCAAGAGCGTACATGTGGTCCATATTGCTTGCCAACCAACAGATAAAGCGGTGTGCGGAGCTAGCCCAACGGGTGGGTGCTGCCTGCGTTATGTGACATGAATGACATGCTCTCCATCAACTCTCACGGCACATACTGCTGTTGTTGGGACGACTGGGTCCATGTGTCACGGCCTTTCGTTTTGGCTACAGTTTAACATTTTGTCATGTTTAACCGTAGCCAAAACGGTTTAACAGAAGTGCCGATGTAAGAGATGGATTTTGGCTTGTCACGACCCTATGTTAAACAGTAGCCGCTACTGTACTACCTGTGCCCACAGAAAGTCGTCGTCGTTAGTGCTGTGGAGCAACCGGGTATTGTTGTAGATGTTTCGCTTCTGGTTCACGCTAACAGGGGCAACAGGAAGAGCACATCCCAACAATACTCATCGCCCTCGTTCGAAACGCCTGGAATTGCAAAAAGGTGCGTATCAGTGGTTCCACCTAGTCGCACATATCAATATTTCCACCTCTCTCTTCATGGCACACGGTGGGCAGGACATCGCCGCTTCCCGAGATCAATCTGCCCCGTCGGCACAGCCCTTCCCACCAACACCAGCGGCAGCCGCAGCAGCGGCAGAACTAGCAACAGGAGCAGGGGGAGGAGAGGTGGTGGTGCTCATCGACGGCACCTGGTCGCAGGCGAAGCAGATCTTGTCCAGGTATCCTTCCCTCCTCCGCCCGAGAATGGCAACCACGCCCGCCCAACAAAAGACTAGGGAATTGGGTGCCTCCGCTGGTGGCGTTCCCGTCGCCACCGTTGGGGGTTCAGGAGAGGCCGAAGGCGGTGGTGGTAGTGATGAGAGATGGGACGGGAGTGAGCAAGGGTCGGGGGGGAGGGAGGCGGAGCCAACTGAGGACGGAGCGTTGTGCAGGGCGGTGAAGTTTCGGTGCGCGGGAGTCAGCGGCTACGGCTTCAGGCGGGAGCCGGCGAAAGAATGCCTGTCCACCTTGGAAAGCGTTGCTTACACGCTGGAGGTATGTTTTTCTGGGCGGCGTCACGAAGCAATGCCCGACCGTAGTTCTCACGTGTCTCTTCCTTTTGATCCAGTCAGCGAACCAGCGCTCATCAACTGGCCCGAGGAAACGCTTCGGTCCCAACGCGTACGCGAAAAGGCTTGCTCTTGTCTTGTGCTTGCGCCTCGTCCCTAGCCCGGCGCTGCTGGTGCGCTTAAGCCTGAGAAGTGAATGAGGTGCATGCGCTCCACCGATTGGCGTATCACCGATTGAGATGTTGCTTTTCTCAGACGTCTCACCAGCTGAGGCGTACTCCCCCTGTCTCCCGCCAGCACACCGGGGTAAGAAAGGAATAGGCCCGATAAATTCAACGGCTGAACTTGTAGCTCCTCGCGCATTGTGATGACGGCTGTAGCTTCATTAGCACACAGCTGCACTTTCTCTCTAGCTGAACGCTTTTTTTGTCACTGATTTTGGAACAAATGCATCGTCCACGTTGTCCTGAGGGGGACTCCGTACATGCTTGGGATGATGCGCATCGCTCTGGAGAGTTACGACCACGTTTCATTCCTACAGCATGGCCTTCTGCTGCAAAGCTAGCGAATTAGTTTCTCATCCCTCCTCACCGTCGTCGAGGAGGACGGGGGCGTGCGATATTGTCCGCACACCAACCGCACCCAACCAAAGTGGAAAAGTTGAAACCTATGGAGGCTCCTGATATGTTAAACTACCCGCGCATATTTGGTTTGTGCAAACTGAGTTGGAGCAAATTAATGGGTGCAATGTTCCATCGATTCCACGGGCGCGCGCGACGTGCAGGTACTGGAGGGGACCCCGCAAGGGCTGGCGGCAGCGGCCTTCCTCCGCAAGGCGTTCAAGACGATGGTATCGATGCAGCTATCTCGGGCCGACGCGGGGGGTCGCCGGCCCCGATTTGTGAACCGAAAGGAGAGAACGACGAATCGGAGGTCGACACCCAAGAAGGGAATTCTTTGAGACTCGGGCCTGCTTGCTCCCCGGCCTCCTGTAGAAGCTGCTTCTACTGTAGCCTGTTGAAGTCTTCGTGTTATTCCTTTGGGATGTGCTATTCTCGCCGCTTCAAATACGAGCTGTGTTGCTCGGAATGGGTGGGATGTGAACTCTGTACGATGTATGTACACCTTGGCCAAGGATGGGGGCGACCCGAGAAAAATATATCTCAACAGCTACTCACTGTTGGAATGTTGGAGGCACACCATCCTCTATCTGGTATTCTCGAAGTGTATTGGAAAAGGTGTAGACCCAACCAGGTCTCACAAACGAGGGATGGGTGCTGTAAAGTAGGCGTGAGTGGTCACAGACAGGAAAGTCAGGCAGACGGCGGACAAACAAACCGTTCGGGGCATGTCTGATGTATGAAATTAGAATGACAGAGGAGAAATGAACTTGCAGGTGCAGACGTAGGTAGTAGGATAATCTATCTCACTTCGGAAACCTGGTTGGAAAACCGGATGAGGGCCGGAGATCTGTGCCGCGGGGCACAGCCAACCCCATCGGCAACATTTTCGCTCGGCACAAGCACTTTCTTGCACCTGTTTGTTCACCATGAGCCATGACATATTGGAGGCAGGCGAGCAGATGGAGCGCTGACGGGAAAGGGCTGCCCACAGTCTACGCTATACCACGCGGGCGTAACTTTGCCACAAGGGATGTGTTCCAAAATACCCCGTGGCACCTATTGTCGAGATTCACTCATCGATTCATTTGACCTATAACCCTGGCCCACCTGGACGAAACCCAAAGCATAGTGGGTAGTCAAAAGGAGTTTCTAGCGACGAACAATGAAGTACCTGCCAGACCCATGTGGAAAGGTAGTGTCACGGAAAGCCAGTAGACCATTCTAAGGGCAAACAAAGAAGGCCCGACAGGAACTACGCGAGGGACATATCACTGCAACAGCTACGCAAACGCGCCGTACAACAAATTCACAAAGAGAGGAATGAGAGAACCTCCACAAAAGGTACAGTACACACCAGCAGCATCAACCCCAGTCGGATATCACTTTGTCAGTGCAATCCATGCAGCAACTGCACGGTCCCAAGACAACCACCTCGAAGAAATCGAAGTCAATCGTCGCAGTCAAGGGCAAATCGTTTGAGTGTCCCTCGGCAGTATTCCGCACATGTCCTGGGGACTTGAAGGTGTGCCAGCGTACCTGTTTATAGTGCACAACACACCGACGAATACCGTAGATTATTTTGTACGTACAGGTATGTTGTGTGGAGCAAAACACCGGGTCCAACAAAGCCCCCGTGTAAATGTAACTCCGGAATGAAACCTGCCCTACCGGACAGGTACAAAGCGAAGTTGCGTATATCTACCGATGCCTGTGTTCTAGTCTACGTGCCTGAAAAACAGAGTCAGAAACCAGCAGCTATTGTACCTAGATCAACATTTGGCCTACGCTCTACCGGTTCCAAACGTGGAGCAGCATGCACCCATCGTCAACCACACCTGATTGGCGACCAGCCCACACTCACCGGTGAATACGTCAATCGCTACGTATAGAACACGGTCGGCGTGAGAGCAATTGGCTTTGTCATACTTGATCACCGGCGTGCCCTTTCTACCCTCCTTTTGCTACCGGATGAAAAGGGAATGATGTAGCGGGGGTAGTCTCTAACCATGGGAACGGATGTACAAACGCACAGAGAGCAAGCGCATAGTCTAGACATGGCGGGGTCTTCTCAGATTACTCCGCGTTGTCACAGGTGCCGACAAGGTTGTCAAGCTCCGCCGTGGGGTACACTTCCTCGTAGCGGGTGCGGAGGTCGCTCGGTTTGCAAGCCGTGAACTTGTCCGGGTCGGTATCGTACATGGTGCAGTCGGCCACGGAAACCACCGGCATCTCTTCGATGCAGCCGCACATGGGCGCACCCTTCGATGCTGGGTACACGAGAGAAGCGAAACGTGTAACGTTGGGGTAGAGGGAGGGGGGAATATCTCGATACTCGTCTGCAGTCCCCATGTGGCGTCACCTGGTGACCTTGGAACGGGTCAAAGAAACACGCCACGGCGGCAATTCTTTCGGCACAACGTTAGGAATCGCGTGCCTTGTTTGATTCTTGGTAGGGGTGAGAAACACACGAAGATGGAGAGAGATCTACCGTTTTCGAGATGGTGTACATGTACAGTAGTCAGCATACAACAGATTAAAGGAATGCATTCTCAGGACTCCGGACCAATGGTGGATCAACGACTCGGTGTGTGAGTATAGTGTTCTGTATCAATCTCATTAACCACAACCCATCGATGGTATGACGCTACTCATACTGTTCGAATCGGGCTTAGTCTACAATATGTAGGAAAGAAGAATAACTTTCAATTTTGGGTAGGGCTGGGATTGAGAGACGGACGACATGTGCGTGAAACAGTTGTATTTCGTGAGCCCCAAGGAAAAAGCAGTATCTACATGATGTAAAGCCCTGTGCCTATGCAGTGAGTTCCAACGCCACCTTCTAGTGCTAACGCTCGGTGGTTAGTCTATGCGTCAATCCTTGAGTCTCAGGTGCCAACCGGAGGAACACCGCGAGACTTCCACTTTCTTGTTCTGCTCGAGTGAGCAGTAGGAGCAACCCAACAACCAATTCACCCACACTTCCTGCGAGAATGAAGACGTCGTTCGGGTAGGAAGGGATGACGAGAGAAGTGTGAGAAGAGGGCAGGTGTGAGAGGTGCTAGAGGAAGCAATGGGCGGTGGAACGGATACGAAAGTGTTCGCAGATTGTAGTCTCCATGCATATTGTTCGATAAAGCTACACCATTAGCCTAGTCAGTAGTCAATGGTGTAGCTTTATCGAATAAAAGATATGCTCAGAGCTCATTTGCACCCGGCTGGATCACTTGGGTCTGTATGGCTTGGATCTCCGGGGACGGACCCCTCGCCAGGCGCTGCAGGAAAAGAACTAAGGGTGCTTGTGAAAGTGGCCATCTGGGATTCGAACCCGTGCGTGTACCACTTTGTTAGTAAAGGCTTACCCCATTAGACTACAAAGTCAGCCCAAAGTCTGGTGTAGAAGTGCTGTAACCATTGTTGTTGCACATACATACGCGAGCGCGTTGCACGGCTGATTTTTTCGGCATCTCTCACCTCTACCTCCAGTACCAGCAGAGTATCTTTTAGTTCGTCGACGCAAATGAGGACACAGGCTTCCCTCGTTAGGGGGGAAGGCCCAGGTCGCAGTAGTCTTTTCCCACTACTAAGGGCTGGCAGTTCTCTTCGTCGAGATTTAGAGAGGAGAGGGTCTCAGAAGAGAGATACAAGAAAGAGAGTGCCGCCGACGGGGTGAGGGAGACCAAGCCCGAGGGTCTCGGATTCCCAAGCTCCACAGGTGGCGCCAAGAGGGACGCATCCACAGTCGGGTCTCTTGCTGATCAACCATCAGTAAGATCCTCCGTTCGGATCGTATCTTGGTCCTACTTTTGTATGTGCAACAACAATGGTTACAGCACTTCTACACCTGTCATCCACACATATCTTTTATTCGAAAAAGCTACACCATTAGACTAGTCAGCGCTGACTAGGCTAATGGTGTAGCTTTATCGAATAGCTTCTTTATTCAGCAAGTGGAAAAATGACCGTTGGAAGTAATCCCTGGCCAACGTTTCGACAATTTTCACCGGCGTCGCCCGGTCCCTTTCATTATGCACTGGGCAAGGAAACCTTCAGTCGTTACTGCGCACGTGTACAGTATCGCTTGCTTTCGTGTCGCTCACGCTCATGCTTCTCCCCTGGCCTGGCCTTGCTGGGGTGTTAAGCCCCAATCCCTGAGAGAGATTCGCCAATTGGTCACCGAATGAGTGAGTGAGATGTTGCAATTCTCAGAAGATCTCCGCATTTCCAGTATGTATGTATTTGTATTCAATCCCCTGCCTGGCTCCCACCAGCAGAACTGACCCAAGGCGGGCCCACTCCCCTCTTTCCCACCAGTCCGACGGGGGTGACAATGGAAGAATCCCGTGAATTGAAGTGTTCATCGAGGTCAATGGTTGATAGGTTGTGTCTTGTCACGAGTTTTTGACGGCGGCAATTAGTTCGAAGTAAGAACGTCTGGATACACAACTGCGAAACCATGCCTCTTCCTTCTCCGCGAAAATATTACCGGTGTGTGTCACTTTTTTTTGGTATTTTTAAGCAAGGAACAAGCCCATCGTTAAGCCCATCGTCGACATTGCACTGCGAGGGACTTCGAACATAGTGTTTTTGGGGAAACGTATCTCACTGGAGTATACGACTGCGTTTCATTCCTACGGCGTGGAGACGTGTTGCGAAGCCAGCGAATCAGTTCTTATTCTCACCGCCATCGTCATCGAGAAGGATGAATGCGAGTGGTATTGTGGTATTACTCATCACACATACCAGGTGAACTCAACCTACGAAGGTATGATGTTGAAGTCGGCAAAGGAAATGCTTCTGATTGATTTGTGAACCGAAAGGACAGCATGGCGAATCGGAGGTCGACACCCAACAAAGGAATACTTGGTATTCATGATCCTTTTTTGAGTTTCGGCCTCCGGCCTCCTGTGTATAGTCATCAAGTCTGCGTGTCTTCCTATTTTTTGAAACGCGTAGACTTGATAGCTATACAGGAGGAGGCCGGGGGGCAGGCCGATACTCCAAAAGGGATCATGATGCCCTAGTCTCAAACAATTATCAATGATTCCCTTGTTGAGTGTCGCCCTCCAATTCATCATCCAGTCCTTTCGATTCACAAATCAATCAGAAGCTTCTCCTTTGCCGACTTTAACATTGTACCTACGTCGGTTGGATGTAACTTGTATGTGTGCAGCACCACACGCATTCATCCTTCAACGACGATGCCCGTGATAATTCAAGGATAATTTATTCGCTGGCTCCTTAACAGGCAGGCACACATGCTGCAGGAATATAACGCAGTCGCACACCAGTGCGATGCGTGTCCCCAAATATACTTGTTCCAGATTTAAAGAAAACAGTGACACACCAGTAGCTATACCGTTGGGGTAAGAAGAGGAGAGGTTTCGCAGTTGTGAGACCAAAAACTTATGCTTATTCTTCGCAACAAAAGTCGTCGTAACAAACTCGTTGTTGACCTCCAATTCATTGAATGCTTCCATTGTCACCCCCATTGGACTAGTGAGAAAGAGGGGAGTGAGCCCGTTCTGACTCAGTGCTACTGGTGGGAGGCGGGTCGGGGGGGGGAGTGAGTAAGGAGATGTGGAGATGTCTGAGAAAAGCAACATCTCATTCATTCGGCAACCAATCGGCGAACCGGACAATCTCTCTCAGGGACTGGGGTTTTAAACACCAGCAAGGCCATGCCAGGGACGAAGCGCGAGCAGGAGCGGCACGAAAGAAGCTATTCTGTACTCGAGGCGGTACGGCTGACGCATTTCCGTACCCAGTGGATAAGGACCGGGGGCGCCGGTGGAACATTTCCGAAATATTTTGACGTGAGACTATTTTTTCGGCGCCGCTTGGTCGTGTACAGTGGACTGTCATGTATTGCCAAAAATTCTTCGATTCTATTGTACGGTAAACATTTGCATGCAGACATTATTCTGCGAATACTTTCGTATCCGTTCCACCGCCCAGTACTTCCTCCCACACCTCCCACACCTACCTGTCATCTTCTCTCACTTCTCTCACCTTGTCTCCCTATCCGCACGGCATTTTCATCCTCGCAGGAAGTTTTGGTGAGAAGCATAGACTCTGGAGCTTGCTACCTAGTTTTCTCCAAACGTTTGCTTTAGAGAGCTCGACGCCGCCGCCAATGCCTGTGTCTGCGCGCACTCGAGCAGAACAAGAATAAAGTGGAAGTCTCGCGTTGTTTCTTCGGTTGGGACCTGAGCCGTCGCTTTCCATCGTCGGCCATGAACTCGAACCTGTACCGGAGGGTATTACATGCTATCATCAGGGCTCTGCATTCTACCAACTGCAAGTACGAGGACAACCGTGCGGCCGGTGCGCCTGTCTTCATTTTTTTTTGTCTATCTGCGCTTAATAAATGTGAATACATACCAACACAAAGCGTCTTTTGGCCAACCATAATTCACCAATTACAATTCACACCTAAACGCTTCGCCGTAGAAACCACTGCAGGACCTGGTGCGTCTTCGGCTCGCAACTTGCGTGACACTTGATTGAGTCAATCGTTAATGTCTCCGGCGACCTATTACGTCTGTCTATACATCCGCAGCAGCAACGGCAGCAGCAGCGTTTTTGCAACAACTATATATATTTTTGAATTTTTCAACTTGATATGGACTCTCAACACAACCACGGCAAGCCAAACACATCAGGGACTGTGACGCAACAATCCGTACGGAAAATGAGCATAATCGCGAGGAGAAAACGTTATTTCTCTATCGTCTCTCGTTTTTCCCATTTTCTACGGCAGTGAGAAACACGCCTCCTCTCAGTCTATTTCTTTTTGCGCTTCGCGCGAAATATTTTTTGTCCCCAGCTGGACCCCTAGACATGGTATCGGACCCATATATTCCGCAGTATTTCACATCTCATACATATGTGGTCGCCCTGGTGGTCTAGTGGGTAACCTCGCAGCCTGCCAGGGGCCAGGTCACGGATTCGAGTTACGGCAGAGTGAGTTTTTTTCTCACTAAATACATCCTGGTCTAGGATGAAAGCGACGCGCTGCAAAGCTCGTTGTTAGTAAACCATAATCGACGTCGTAAGTCGCGAGGGAAGGGATTGCTGTACCCTTCTCACGATAAAAATACCTCAGACATGAACTGCAGGAGGGGCGCATCAGAGCGTGTGGGCGTCTCCGAAGGCCGAGGTCGAGGCGGACATAGCAAGAGCAATGCAACGGCCCAATGCAGAGAGCAAGAATCGCCTCGCCAGCCGAGCCTTCGTCTGAATGTGGACCCACGGCCAACGGCCAGGTATAGCATGCAAGGGTCAGACAGGGCTGGTAGCTGAAAATGTTTGAACGACCTAGACTCAAAGTTCGTCCAAAAACGTTGTTGAGAAAAAAAGATAGACTACCCCAATCTGCTCTTCGAAATGTACAAGAATAAAAGCAACAAGAGGCAATCTTTGGCAAAATATTGTCTTCGGGTCCGTCACATGGCAAGCGGGTGTTTGCGGCCTACGCCACATATTTATCGGGTGCGACTGTTCTGGTGATGTATTAACGTCACGAGAGGTCGACGACCGTCCTTCACACGGACGAAAGAGGGAGTGCTCACAGAGCGGCTCCCATCGCAAGGAGGGGCCCCGTGAATCATCGCGGTGCCCCCTACCAAACGGTAATTTTACCAGTCTGCGTGACACGAAATCATCCAGCACATGTATCCAACACCAATGTTCGCAGACCCACGAACACCCTCCCTGGTCCTTCACGCAAGTGACTAACCATCAATTGGGCAAGAACGCCCTTGGATACATCAGAAAATACCAACATGGTAATATATGGAGGGGAAACCCGGCGTCCGGGCAAAACCCCTCAAGAAAAACCCTACCACCACAAAAAACGTCGCCATCACAGCGGATCACAATGGCCGCACTTATTAGAAAGGCCAAGGCGAAGACAAGAACGCGAGGAACTACGTTCCCCCGGACAATGGTCTCCCAACGCCCCCTACTCCTGCATTGGCACACAGACCGCAACACTTATGCGCCTTTCCCCGCATGGAAAACATGGCCTCTCATAAGTGCTAGAAACTGCTACAGCTACCCTGGCAAATTCATCAGCTTGCGCCGGTGATACTGCAGACTGGCCCTGCGAAGGGCCTTGGTGAGGAGGTCCGCGTGTTGCTCCGTTGTCGG
>CACKRE030004412.1:7130-21818 GCA_902602495.3 Ectocarpus sp. CCAP 1310/34
AGAGAGAGAGAGAGAGAGAGAGAGAGAGAGAGAGAGAGAGAGACACACACACACACACACACACGCACACAGAGAGGACTTAGGACGAGAGCAATAGGCGAGGGTTACTTTCGAGTTGTCGTCCGGCCTTTTCGTTTTGGGTGGACAGTTTGCTGCCTAATCTTCTTGAAGGAGGGTGGGTGGGGAGTGTACTCATAGTCGTGCATGCCGTAGTTGTTATACCATTGACCTCGCATCCCTACAGAGCCGGGACGGAGCACGCCGGGTTCTCACAGGACCAGGCTCTCACATCACCAAGCGCGAAGCGCCGTGAGATATTCGGCGAGTCGCATGAAGGGTGCGCTGCATCCTGCTAAGGGTGTTCGGCCCTTGTGCTTACTTCCTTGCGTACGGATGACAGCTGCGTATGACTTAATTTATTTTCTGGTGCTTTCACTTCCTGACAATTGTAATCACTGTGTAACTGCCTCGAGGGTGCTTGACCATTTTAACACAACGTGGTGCGATCATCCCCCTTGCGCGGAGTGAGGGTTCTCGACCCCGCACAACATGATCTACTCGACCACCATTATGGTTACCGACAAAAAAAAAAGAGAGGTAAAAAAAACCCGGTAACCTGGTTGCCGAGTTCACGAAGTGAATTGGCTTGTTTTACAACGTCGTTGCCAAGCGACGAAAACCCAACCCCGATGGCAAACACCAATACACCAATACACCGGGGGGGGGAGGCTTGTTTTACAACGTCGTTGTCAGGCGACGAAAACTCAACCTCGATGGCAAACATCGGGGGGGAGAGAGAGGGAAAAAGCGTGCGGTACCTGTACGATCACCGAAGCCGGCCGGCCAACTACCTTATCGTGACTTGGGGAGCGACGTGAGTGCTATGAAGGTACTTGGTAGGGGGGTGGGAGTTGCAACGGCACACCAACCGCAATGACAGTCGACGTGCTTGCCTACCACTGCCCCCCCACCGAATCATCAGTGTTCTCCGCCTCGCTCGGTACGACTCGGCGTGCCCATACTCAATACAAAAGACCTCCGATCGATTCACTCGCCGATGTTATCCCTTGCGACATTTCTTGCAGCGTCCTGCTCGGTGCCCTCCGCTACAAAAACTCCGGCACCAATACGAGAAGTTGTGCCTCCTTCGCGCCTCCCTCTCTTCTTATTCTCTGCCGCCAGTCCGAAACCACTTACCCCCTACATAGTCTCTGGTCCACCCTCAACGAGTACTTCCTCACCTGCCGTGATCTATATCGCCTGAGAAGAAGGTCGCCTGGTTGTGCGTCTCGAGGTCCCTGAGCCCCGCTGGAGCACCACCAGCGGCGGCTGCGGCGGCCCGCGCTTTGTGCAACTCTGCGGTGAGAGCCTCCACCGCTCTCTTTGCCTCCGCGTCTCGAGCCCCGATGGCCCGCTCCGACTCTACGGTAATGCGGTGGTTCTCGCGTGCCAGCCAGGTAGCCTGGTGACGGTTTTTCGTTCGAAAGGGCGTAGGAGCACGACGGCCCACGAACTCAGGAAACAAAAGGGGGAGAAAAATCATTCGCTCCAACCTGGAACCCCGACAGGTGGCGGCGAAGAGTGCCCGGCCTAGCCCGGTCTTTTGCGGTACTACCTTTCGTTCAACTCACGGGGTGTACATTCGCTGCTTGGGTGCCACGCGAGGGTCGAAAAGTACCTCGCTTCAGGGGCGGGGGAGAGGGGGAGACTGTTCCAGTTCATGAGCCATGTATGTATGCCTATTTCACAATCACTACTCGCATGGTAACACGACAGGCATTTAGCGGACCTAGGTTAGCTCCTCTCTTGCAGAGGCCACCCTCCTCGCACCTCAGCCTCCGCTGTGGCCACCCTCGCCTCTAGCTCCCTCCCCCTCAGAGCTTCGGAACCCCTCAGCAACGAAGAATAGTCTCGAGCCCCCTCGCCAGGGAGCAAGACACGCATCCCCCCCCCTGCTCCCGCGGTATTCTGGAACCTGCTACAGCTGCTGCTACTCCTCCGCGCGGCTCTTGTAACCCCGCCCTTCTTCACCGTCCACGGAGACCTGAGGCTGCCGCGGACATCGCCCGGCGCCGTTGATGTGGCGGGTTTTCCTGTGGTAATCCCTCGTTTTTCCGGCTTTTTTCCGGCGGAACCGGCTGTGGTTATCATGCCGTCTCGGGCCGGCAAAGAAGAAGAACGCGGTAGTCTTGCAGCCTGCTGTTGCTGTTGCCTGATCCCCTCTGCGGCTGTCATGGCACGAATCAGCCTGTCTGCTTGGGCCGGCTCCGCCGACGTTGCTGGGGTGCCGATGGTACCCATGCCGCTTGCCACCCCGTCCGCGGCAGAAGTGTCAGCGGTCTTCGATGGTTGTACATCTCCAAGCTCTGGCGGTTGGTGCCCTTCTTGGTCAGCCTTACTTTCGAAAGCCGCGTCCCCATAGCCGCCGCCGACGTGCAGCCGGTCGGTGCCATCGAACCCACCTGCTGAATAGTGGCACCAGAGGCGTGATACAAGAGGCGGGGCAGAGTTTTTTCACCATGATCTCTCATGCGAAGAGAACAGATAACGAAGCCGACGTCAACCCACCCTGAAGTCCGACAATTAGCGCCTTGAAGCTGCCTCGGAAGTCATTTGTTTCAAATCAGCGTTGGAATTTTCAGGGTTGGAGGATTTTCTTCGCGGCAACGCGTCCACCCCACAAATGCCCACACTCGTGACAAGCCAGGTGGGGGCGGGGCGGAAGACTGTCCTTCCTTCAGCTCCACCCTCTTCGCTGGGAGGAACAATCCCACCAGCCACCGTAGTTCGATGGACGAAATCTATTATGTTCCCCGTGAAGCACAACGAAACTGTGCTTAGTTGTTGTTTTCCTGTCACACACACGCACATTCCTTTCATTGGTCTGTCGGATAGTGAGATCGACGTTTCACACAGAGAAAGCGATGTTGATATATATATAGAGAGGGGGGGAGAGACCCTGCCCGCGTCGCCCGGTGACTAGAAGGCGTGCCCGTCTGCGATCAGTTAAAGCGATAAGAGCGGCGCATTTTCATTTTTCAGCCGAGTTCGCGGTCAGTACTTGCTATAGAACATATACACGCACAAACCAGCAGTCGAGGAGGGAATCGTGGCGTGGAAGAGAGCAAGAGCTTCGAGCAAGATGACCTTCCTCACCACAAACAACGCAGGGCAAGATAATATATGTCGAAAAGTTGCTGTCAAGACGATAATGAGAACGACGGAGTTGAAAGCACGGAGGATGGTGAAGGCACTCCGGAACGAACTCGAGTGCAAGTTAGCAGCCTTCGTAGACGTGTGCAGAGTTCCTCTGTTGCTAGCATTTCTGACTTTGATCCGGAGAAAAGATGTACCGCCCCACGAGTTCCCAGTCAATGGCATTTCGAAGTGTCTTGTGTTTTCAACCGCACTGAGACTGACGTCTTTTCATTGGTCAGCCGGTTAGCGCGGTCGATGCAAAAAATAAAACACACACACTTACATTAAATAGGCAACAATCCCCACCAGACAATCTTCTCCGCGAGCCCCCCTCATGATCCGTCCTCTCGAGGACGCGTGGTCAATGGTCTAACAGCTAAGGCATGCAAAACATAAGAGTACGCCCACCCGGGGGGGCTTTTTGCGTTTCTATGCATATTTCCAGCTGTAAATAAGACTGCGCGATAAAAACGCGTTCTGTTTCACCCGCCGGTTGCTGCAGTTGATGACAGAATAAAGCATCGCGACCACCGACATGCACACTTCTGTCGTTCGTTTTTTCTCCCCACACGTGCTTGCCGATACGAAAGAGGGCAACTCCACATCCCTACAGAACTCCGTGAATCTAATACTAGGTAGGTTTCCTGCTCATGTCTTCCTACCTGTGTTCAAGCTTTGCAGACGTGGAGCTCCCCCCAGGAAGCTTGCAACTCCACCCCCCGTGGCAGGAGCCCCGAAACAAGCGCCCAAAATTCCCGGGGCCGAGCTGGAAAAGCCTTGAGCTGCTTGCTGCTGCTGCTGCTGCTGCTTTCGTCTGACCTCCTTGTCGAACTGATTTTCGGGGTGGCGTTGAAGATTGTTGACGCAAGCAAAATGCATCGCCGCCGATCCGCAAGGGGGTGAGGAACACTGATTTGGTCTTGTTGAGTGTGCCACCGGTAGTACCGGGACGTACGGGGAAATGGGTTGCGTGCATTTTCATGAAAAAGTACATGGGCGTGAACACAAAATCTGTATGCTCTCGTGCGCAGAGAGAGTGTGATGGGGGCGGAGTCGGCATCGGTCGTGGAGGTTGCGTGCGAGTTTGTTTGGAAAGACGAAGCGACTCCTCGTTCGATTCGGCCCTTTTGGCCTAACTGGACCGTCCGTTACTCTACATCGAAGCAGCTGCTAGAAGATACAGCCAGTCTTTCAATACACCACCTGAACGTCCGTGATGCCTTGTTTGGGACACTCCCTCGAAGACCCTGTCGGCAGCTGATCTTTCAGGCCAAAACCGACGATGGATTGAGGCCGGCAACTCTATGCCTTCAAGCTACGGCGCTTTCAAGCTTACCGGTGTTTGGCTGAGGACACCCGCTCTATTTTACCCTTGGGGCAATTTGCGAATGAGTGGCGTACGCGGTGGTTTCAAATCGAGCATCCCCCCTCCTGCACACGGCGTGCGAGAGGCTTGAGCTCAGCCCGAGAAACAGCGACGACGACGACAACAACAAGAACAAGGACAAGGACACGGACAAGAACAACATCACCACCACCACCACCAACAACAACAACAACAACAACACCCATCCTGCCTTCATTCTTCCTTTGAGGCGGACAACTTCCGCCCCCAGGACGGCGTTCTTTTTTCGCAAAAGATTTAGCTCGCGAGTCAGCTCCAGGTTCTCCGCGACGCGGATGAGGTTCTGCTGTTCGTTGTTCTGGTGCTCTTGTCGCAATGCCTCTCTCATCTTGAAAATACTCTCCTGGCTCGAAGCAGAAAAAAAGTCGGTTGACAACAAGGAAGTGTGAAAAGAAAACGTTGTAGAGAAATACGTAGGGGGCATAATTAAATCGTGTACGTACATACCAGCATGCAGTGACACACATGTGCCAAACACCGCACACGGTATAGTCTACCTATCGTTTAAATAAACAGAGCATAAGTAAGCGAAAGAGGTATCATAGCGCTTTGATGTATAATATCCGGCTGAGACCAAGCTTGCTAATTGACTGGCTGATGAACGTGGTCAACGCTCAAAACATGAACACACGCGCTGGAGGGTGGGGAGAAGTTGAAGCCGTGTTATTAAACAACATCGTTTCATGGATCAACCGGTTAGCGCGCTCGATGCCACCGAAAACAGGAAGAATATTCACGTGCACATACAAAAGGGCACCTGCATCTTGACCCGCTGGCGCGATTGTTCCGTGGCGGCTTCGTCAGGGTCAAGCCCATCAAGCCTGTCTTTCTCCAGTATTGGCACGACGATGGCTTCCACCTGCGCGGCGTATAACGTACAGAGACTTGCAGTCAGTGTGTGACCTGCATCGTACGAGCTTGCGTCTTGTCGCTCGATTGCTCGCTTCATCTTTGCACGGTTACTGGGAGCTTGCCTAGCATTTGGTGAGTTTGTCGCCTCCACCTGGGATAGTGTAGTCTATATGTCTGACTCCGTTTTCTTTAGCAGGCGTTATGCAATACTCCTTTGCACAGATTAGTGCGTTTCTCTGCCACCTATCAACCACGCAAGGTCAGCTAGTCAAGGAAACAGTACCAACTCTCTACAGGACAAGTAGGTGCGGCGATCTGACCTCACCCGATACATACCTACCCCTTCCTCCTTGCTTGGTCCTTCCGGCGAGAAAACCAAGTTTACGTCGCCCAATGGCCTCGTTCAAAAACAAAATCACAAGAACAAGACATCGATGGGAAGTTCGAAGTGCATGTGGCTGCAACCAACCGTACCTACCTGTTACCTGTGAGTTGCACTCCTCCTCCTCCTACTACTACTACTTTTTCACGACTGACTGACCCAAACAGACAGGGAAGACATTTTTGAGCCACCGTTGGCAAATTAGGAAGGAACGATTGACCATCGGTGATCGGACCTGTGGGAACAGTGTTCCGTCCTCTCGAGGACGCGTAGTCAATGGTCTAACCGTTAAGGCATGCAAAACATAAGAGTACGGTAAATGACACAAGATTACACACCCCCTGAACCGATTTTCTAATCTCAATTTCTCAACAGCAGAAAGAGTCACAGCGCCGAAAACGGTGGCGGCGTTGAAGCTGTCCTGTCCGGAGCTTTCCAAAAACGTATCGTTTCGTTTATACATCCTCTTCGTCGTGGTCTAATCGAGCTTTGAAAATTGGCCCAGGGGGTGTGTTGTCTTGTGTTTTATACGGTACGCCCCCCCCCCTAATCATGTGTATGTATGCCCTCTGAACAGTTATGCCCAACCTCATGATGTATGTATGCCCTTAATTGCAACAGTAAGCCCCCCCCCTTCATAGATATATATTTCCCTGTATGTTCATTGTGTCACTTGGTTGAGAACACCGCCGAAACGGACGGGCCATTGTTGTCCCTGCCTGACGTTTGGCAGAAAGCCAGTGCTCCTTCTCGTTGGCAGTGTCCAGGACCGACATCACGCGCGTCGCCGTCCCCTTCAGCAAAGCTTCGCGGTGCTGCAGTGATCAGAAATGGGAGAC
The DNA here is from genome assembly GCA_902602495.3 of Ectocarpus sp. CCAP 1310/34. Lineage (NCBI taxonomy): Eukaryota > Phaeophyceae > Ectocarpales > Ectocarpaceae > Ectocarpus > Ectocarpus sp. CCAP 1310/34. Next base: position 13,807 of record CACKRE030004412.1, read on the forward strand.
GAGGGAGAGAGTGAAAGGCAAAGAGTGAAACGAAGGAGAATGCTCTTGCTAGGAGGGTCGATTTCCCAATTGAGTAGACGACGACGTGGCAAAATACGGCTATTCCTGTCTGTAACGTGGCCCACAGCCTCCACGTCAACGACAACCGCAACTCATTGATGGGTGGAATATTTACTGTGCTTTTCTTTCCGGAACAATGAGCGGTCGGTGCCTACACCAACACCTGTATCGTAATAAAATTCATGTTTTTTCAGGTATGCGTACGTGTGTACAAAGCACATCAAACTTGAAATTACATCGAGAAATATCAAAAATTGTAAAGAGTTCCATCCATTCGACAGTATTTTCACGTGACGTGATTACAATCAACACCTTCCGATGAGAAAAAAATTCCTTCCACAATTGTCCGATCCGAGAATCGAACTCGGGTTTCCACAGCCACAATGTGGTGTACTTACCACTATACTAATCAGACAACTGACGGATCGCCATGCCTGAATATCGAGAATTGCCTTTCTATAATCATATTGTTCCCTACCGACGGTATGCGAGCTGTGTGCGTCACGTGGTGGAAGACAATCTTGTTTCATGCCGTGCGTTATGTGGTTGCTGGTGTCCACGTCACGATGCATCTATCTCTTGTTTATTTTCTATTGTATGCCCTCTTTGCACCGCATGGCATCTAGACTGGTATTTCTTATTTTTTTCCCGTCGTTTTTCAAACAACACCGGTTTATGTATCAAGTTAGAGAGAAAGGATGCACTTGATGTTATTCAGCTTTCCAAGTTCCCTGAGTGTTGTCGGAAAATATTTTTGCGATTTTGGTCACCTGTAGGCTTGTTTTGAGATGGCCCAGCTCCGCTTGCACCGCTGAGTACATCCGCCCTTTCGCAGAGATTTCCTTCTGCAGAATACCCACTTGCAGGACGCCCTCGTTCTATGTATGTATTGTATGCATGCATACATTGGGGGGGGTAATGTACGATCGGCGCCGTACGCGTCATCAAAGAGCAATACAAAGAGACCATCATATGGTGACCCATATTTCACGTGTTCTGCACGCATGCATAATAGACTATATGTAGGAGTAGCATAATTGAATCCAAATAATGGACACTGGGTTTCTTTGAACCTGCTGCTACAAACAAACGCATCTAGTTCATTTATTCATCCCTTGTTTCTCGATTGCAGGGACAACAAGATGTGCTAAAACGGTCGGTGGCAGTGCCATCACCAGCAGTATCCTTTGTCACGCTGCTTGTCGTATCTTCAAAATATACATTCGCCCCCAAACTTTTGCTCGACTCTAGTCGGAACTGCCGCCATATGCTTTGATGTCGCGTCACGAGTAGTCTACCACGTACGTACGGACGCGTACTTTGGAGGTGCGCAACGGCACTCTAGAGTATACACTTCGGGTGGCTTGCGAACGAAAAACATTGTAGCCATGATTGCACTTGACCTCCGTACAAGGCCTTGGGGAGGACGGGGGAGGGAGTTTCTCTCCAACCTCCGAACAACAATCAGTCCCCGAAGCTGTTCGTTTCGAGAATGAACATACCATTCGCCACTGGTGGGGGAATTAGTCTATTTCTAGAATACCTTATGCTACTGTGCTAAAAGATGCTTTAGATGTGCCCCAGTTTGGGTATGCATGCCAATCAATCACCACCGTGGAACTTCGCCTCTTTGCCTCGGTTATTGATAAGAAGGAGGGGGATGCTGGCAAAGAAGACATACATATGGATGGCCGGACATACTCTTTGACAACAACACAGAAGGGAGAGAGTATTATTGTGCCATCATCCGTGCCCACTTCACCTGCATCTTCGCGTTCCTGGCGAGTTTCTCCTGGGTCTTGGCGACGAGCTTATCCTTGGCCTCCAACATAGACCTCTGTTCCATCAGCTGCAGCGAATGGCCATGATTGCGGCAGACAAAAATTGAACGAAGAAGGACGGAAAGGGAAACGAGCGTCTGGGGTGGCACAGGGGGACAGGATGAGATACAGAACAGGAGGCCTTTTTTTCACTCCAAGGGGCGTGCTTGCGCGAATGCTCGAGAGGACGTTGATGGGGCTCAGAAACCACGCACAACATCAAACAATCGACCGAAAGCACCAAATCCAGAATCGAATGGACGAGACTACGTTGAAGAGATTTTCGCGAGAGAGTAAACTGTCACCTGCGTTGTAAGGGCTTTCTTGAGCTTCTCCAACTCGGACACGGCGGTTTTCTGCTTATCCGCCATGTTCTCCCACTCACTCAAGCGCTGCGCCTTTGCCATGACCTATCGGAATGAGCCGTTGCGGGTACCGTGTGTTGCTGGTTGGTTGTCTTTGGTGCCATCGTGGTTCTGATGCTTCATCCGCTGGGGGCCTCGAACAGGACCAAACATCGCTGCCAAAACGACAATCAATCAATCACCGTATCGCACGAAGTGATCTATTTTCGGCATGGGGTCGTTGAGAACCACGACGAAATCAGAGTTCGGCGAGGACTAGGGGGGGAGTGAAACGCACGCCGTGGTCGTTACACCATTGACCTCGCATCCCTACACGGACGGAGCGACTCTGTACGCCTGGTTTTCGCCGGCCCGGGCTATGCTTCACGGGGATGATCCAGAAGTTGGTCATCACCTTTGAGTTGCGTTTGAAGTTGCGTTTGAAGTTGAGAGGGGGTGGCGGCAAAGGGAGGGGACGCGAAGCGAGGATTCTCCGTGTGTGCCCCGCGCCGGCTCCATAAACAAAGACACTAGTGAGACGAGAAAGTACTACCCAAAGCAGCCGGGTTGTTGGAACCGACTAGAGCCAAGGTCTCGCAGTGGCGAATGGTGCATGCATCCATTCGTTCTCGTCGCACCTCTCACTGACCGACTCGCCCGCAATCCCCAGCCTTCCAATAGATGGCACCATTGCTCCCATTGCCCCACCCCACCTCTCTGCCCTCTTCCCGTCCCTGTCCCCTGACCCAGGTTCCTGTCATACACACCTCCTCCTCCAAGACTAAGACCCGTGCCTGAAGCTGCTCGCATTTCTCCTTCTCCGCGGTCAGGGCCAAGCCGCTGTCCAACTGTTGTTGAGTGTCGAGGGTTGGTTGTGTTAATATTATTAATAGCGTTCCCACCCCCCAGGGCAATGATGAGGAGAGAGGTTGCTGAGCTTGGCTACCGTGAGTCGTGCCTGCAGCTCTCCAAGTAAAGTACACGCAACGCCCTGCGCTTTAGTACGGTACCACAAGTGAAGACGGCAGGTAGAACCCCCCGGGCGGCGGAGTTGGCGCATTGGACCCCAACAACCTCTTGAAAGCTGAAAACCACACTAAAAAAAAAAGGACGACTCAAAACCAGGATGAGATTGCAAGATAATACGTAAGTCGACTGGTGACTGGTCTTGTTGAAAAACAATACGTTGTGGAGACCACCTTCATAAAGGCACAATCTCCCCAACGTCTGTCGAGGATGATTCCCTCTCTTCACAATGTAAGTGGACAGGATGCCTGGTCCGTCGCATTCATCCGCGCTTTACCTCACGGGTGCACTGCTGTTCCATGCGCTTGGAGAGAGTCCGTAGCTCCTTCCTGGCTGCCATTACCTCCGCCTTGGCCTCTTCTGCCACTTGGTTCTTTGTGATCTGGCTGATCTCTTCTCTTGCCCGGAGAACGTTCACCTGGATGATGGATGATGAGTGGTCGTTCGTCGTGATGAATGAAAGGTTCAAGGGGAGGACGTGGTTTTCAATTGCGCCTTATCCCTCTCTCTCTCTCTCTCTCTCTCCCTTTCTCCCTCTCTCTCTCTTCCCCCCCCCTTTCTCTTTATGGTACTAAATAACCGTTCGTCGCTCTCGCATTCTCTCTGTTCTATAGTTACCCTCTCCTTCTTCCTGGCACTCTCGCGCCTTGGTGATCGCTCAAACCTCGCCCATTGCCCGAACAGTGTTCAAGGGGCACATTGGTGATCCTGTCGATGTGTTTGGCTACATAAGCCTCTGTCTTCGACAATGACTGCGACTTCAGTCTTCTGATTTCCAACCGAGAGGCTTACTCAACGTCACCCGTCTGTGGTAACTTCGGGGAATTCGCTGCGATAGTAATTGACCTTCGTATTCGATCTGTGTACCAGTTTCCGTGCATGTAATCGTATTGTAGCTAGCCGCTTGGCTCGAGGTGCATTTGTGTCTGTTGGGTCATCGTGTTTCGCACGCGCAAGAGGTTTTACCCTCCTACTTTTCCGGTTGCGGTCACCTGTTTGTCGTGGCCTGCTTGCTCGTGGTCTATGGCTTTGTGAAACTGAGCTCCGACAAAGTCTACGTAGCCTGTGAGGATGCGGTGGTCCTCCAACACCCTCTTCATGTCCTCCCTGCTCAAGGCACGTACGGATTGGGGGTGGGATACACGTTCGTCGTTTACGTCGTCTCTGTCTATGCAAGCCCTCTCTGCGTGCCGTCATCACGGGAAGAACACGTGCGTAAATTTTCGTCGGGCAAGGGGACGCAATCGGATTGTTGTCAGGTTCGAAAAAATAATCAAGCCTCCCGGCACCCCGGCGAAGTCGTCGAGGAATGAAGCCGCGGAAAAAAATGGGTCTCCAACACGAAGGATGGTGGGTTTCAGGTGCCAAGGGCGCATGGAGATCTCGCGACTGGCATGGAAGGGCCGGTGGGGATCGGAGAGCGCGGGGATGAAGAGCAGTTTTCGACACCGATGAAGGATCATTTTCGACTATTGATAATTGTAGCCCGCGTACAAGTAGTTCTCCTTACACTTCCAAAGGGATGAACAAACAAGGTGCTCCATGTTCACTCTGACCTTTTGGATCTTTCGTGCTCTCTCGCGGCGTTCTCCGCCTTCGCTTGCATCTCCTCGGCGTCGTCGACGGCGGCCTACGTCCCGCGAATCAATGCCAAGTCGCATGGGTTGGAGAGTGAGTGGTGGTATTGCCTAGACTTCGTGTTGTTGGCAATGTGTAAAAACCATTCGGTACATAATCTTCGTTATTCTAGTATACGTTCACGGGCGGTGATGATATCCGTGGCGACGGTGACATCCGTGGCGGCGGTGACATTCGTTGTACGGTTTTACGGGTATACGTTAGGCGGTCGACCGTAATTATGGATCACCCCACATACGGTCGATAGCGCAACCGATAAAAACGTTTAACCGAACAAACGTACTACCGCATATACGGTCGACTGAACAACCGCGTAGGCGTGTATACGATGGGTCGTATAACCGCATGTACGGTCGGCCGTAATGTTTGAAGTTCTGAAAACATGCAAATTCGGTAATTGCGACTTTTCTTCCGGTAACCTCGTGTGTAACCTAAATATGTAGTAGGAGGCCGACTCGTGCACGAGTACCATCGACACAAAGACGTGCACCGTCAACGCGATACACACAGCATTGAATAAAAACCATGACCAACCTGGCTGAGCTCCTCGTATGCGATCTTGAGCTGCATGTAGCTCTCCGCCTGCAGCGCAAGCTTTTTCTCGTACATCGCGCTCATCGCGGATGCTTCCCTGTGCAACAACGCGCCATGTCAAGGAACGGCATGTCGTTCACATGAGGCGCGACGCCAATCATCGGGACTACCAATTGACCGCAGCAACGTTGCCAAAGCATGGTTCCACCAACATTCAAGGGACATTGGCTTTCGGTCTGGTCGATGTCAAGCAATACATGACAAGAGTGATGGATTGAGGGACCATGTTCCAACAGGGCTCCGGGATTTCTGTCTGTCCAACTGTCGACAATATCAAGGTGGAATCGTCTTGAAGAACTGTGTGGGGTCACACCGGAAAGCAGGACAGAGTCACGAGGATGACGTTCTTTGGAGGTAGTACAATTGCAAGCGAGATCGACGCAGCACACCGAGGAAAAATCGAGGATGGCACGATGATCAGGGGCCGGTCGCGAAAGCACGTCGTCATTGCCGGCGTCTGTGTTGGAGACGGGCATGACCAGGGCCAAAGTGACAAACGAACAACCGGATGGATAACACCCTATCAGGACCACTTTCAAGCTTGGCACGACAAGGGTACACACGAATGTACTCGTCAGCTGTGTCCTTACTCAGGGCATGTTAATGAGCATCGAAACCTATAAGAAGCGTTCTGTGGCGAAGCCCCATCAGGCGATGCGCTTGTAACAAAACACAGAGTTCTTTCGTGGGGGGTAGCATCTTTTCGCAACGCTTCATGTTGTACCTTTTGCGCTGCTCAATGCTGTCCCTAGCGAGATCCTCCCGCTCTCTCTTGCCCTTTACCAGCGCTCGCCGCAAGGAAGCCACGTCCACTTCCATGAGCGACAGCTGGGTCAGCGGATAGGATGGACACGTTGACAAGCCGGATGCACGTTGGACACTGACGCGCGTTTTCTCTCTCTTGCCTGGGTGCCGATCGGATTTCGTCTGCGCTCAACACAGTCTTCTACACCATACAGACAGCGTGGACAATTCGAATACCAATGGCTCACCGAGCGTGTAGTACAGCATGCAACTGCCCCTTGATTCGGCGTGTTGCGTGACACTTACCCCAGCACCGCTACCCTTGCCGTGTACGCGCCTCTGTGAAAGCAGCCAGGCTCTTCGCGTGAACGCTTCGCCCGCACCACCCCATTCCTTCCCGGTCAATGGTCACAAACTGCCGCACGTACCTCCAGTCTCCCTGCTTCCTTGACGGCGGCCAGCTCCTTTTGCTGATCACGGCTGCTTTTCTGCAGCTCGAACCTCGCCTGGTGCTTGACGTGGGTAAGCTGCTGGAGAGCGGAGGCAGCCTTGGCCTGAAGTCTTCCCACGGTCTTTTGGCACGGTGTTGACAATCCCAAACATCGCCGGATCGAAAAGGGAAGGGGTTGGGAAGAAAATGAGTCCAGGATCAAAACGAAGCACACAGAAGAGTGAGCCGGACCAGCCACCGCAGGGTCAAAGAGACATTCGCCTGAAGTCTTCTCTATAGTCTACAGGTGAGGTGCTGAAGGCAAGATAACACGTGCGTGGAGGATCTGTTGTCGTGAGCATGGTCTGCCGATGTCTTCGCAATGCCTGCTATGAGCTACGCAACGTTGAATCTTTTCGAATTACGAAACGTTGAGCCCCCTCGAGCTACGCAACGTTGAGCCCCTTCGAACTACGCAACGTTGAGCCCCTTCGAACCACGCAACGTTGAGCCCCTTCGGCCAGTAACAGTACGCTGAAATCGAGGAAGCTTGCAATGATGTGCTACATTGCATCCTTGCGTGTGGTCTGATGAAGATATGTACCAGGCGCAAACGGAACACCCGAAGGTGCCCACAAGATACGCGTGTGACACACGGCCCTTCTACAACTGAAACCGAACGGGTCGGTGCATCGAACGAGAATCGGCAGCCAACGTAAGATACTCCGTGGAATAAGCCACGGGAACTCAAGGGAGGAGAGGGGGAAAGCTTTGCGTGTCCGTTCGTGGCATCATGCAAATAGCGGTTTCGTGAATGTCTTCTGAAAGCCTGTTCAGGGTGGCCAGGTTCTTTGCCGTATCGGCAAGCGAGCCTTGAAAAGACCCGGGAGTTGGTTCCGCTTTAGGCAGTGACCGGAGTTACATGAAGGCATGTCCTTTGGAACTTGTCAGTCAGCGTCGACCACCCATATCTAACAACGGAAATTCTCAAAGACGTTCAGCATTAAAACCGTCGACCTCCTCGTGGCATCCAACTCTCTCTTACCTCTTCCTCCATGAGCACCATCCCTTCCTCAACACAAGCCTCCAGAGCCATGCAGCTCTCGGTTGGAGCTGGAACTATCCCGACCGCTCCCGCGTCCGCTAATTGCTCAGCACCCTTAAGTCGCTCAAGCAGGTAGGGGGCGGGGGGGGCGGGGGGGGGCGGCGTACTGTTATGTTTTGCATGCCTTAGCGGTTAGACCATTGACCACGCGTCCTCGAGAGGACGGAGCATTGTTCCCACAGGACCGATCACCGATGGCCAATCGTTCCTTTCTACTTTGCCAAAGGTGGCTCAAAAATGTCTTCCCTAGT
>CACKRE030004412.1:26754-44691 GCA_902602495.3 Ectocarpus sp. CCAP 1310/34
GGGGGGGGGGGGGGGGGGGGGGGGGGGGGGGGGGGGGGGGGGGGGGGGGGGATACTACTGTTTCAGTCACCATGGCGGTGTGAAGAACACATCAACCCTAAATATACAGCACGAACAAAAGGGGGTCGGGGGTGGGGACGGAGGTAGGTGCAACATGCTGGAGGAGGGACAGTGGTCGGGGCTTGTCCAACGCCCGGAACCCGTACACCACACGTTGCACAAGAAACGTCACCCAGGCGTTGCCACTACATATACCTGCGCTGGTGTGGTGTCCTTCTCTGTGGCTAACGCTCGAAACTCTGTTACTATCCCTAGAACGCAGCAGGCAGAGCCAAGACGGCGACACCAACATCGCTTGATTTGCACATGTCGGTAGCAACGGTAAAAGCGTTGACACCAAGGAGGGGGCAAGGCCAGTCCCCCCGCACCCCGTACCCAAAACTCAGAGCGCGACTAAGCAGATCCTTTCAACGCACCCGTCCAGAATGTTTCCATACAACGATCAGAACCGCGCCTACCTTTGACACGTGTTGTGACGAGGTTGCCGCCGCGTTCGGCTTCGGTTTCGGTCTCGGGGGAAATGAAGAGTAGGCGTTTGCGACCACGGAGGTCGTGGCACCGCGAGTGTTGCTCGTGGTTGCGTGTCTTCCCTCCAACTGATGGGTGGTTAGTTACAACGTTGTACAATACACCGGAGTGGGGCAGGGGCGCCGGGGTTGAGAAACCTCATCGTTGTGGATGGATTTTTCCTGCGAATTTCACCGAAGCTATTTAGGCCGTTCCCGGTAAACACGGGCAAAATTGGTGTTGTGTGCCATTTTCTTTCGTTCTCACGTCCTTGCCTCATCTCGGTTGCACCGACAACACACGTTTTGGTGAAAAAGTATGCGAATGGAACCTACCGTGTTTCTACGTCTCCCCACCTGAACCTGGCACATGAACACGGCACCGTCCCCTGCGGCGGTGAAGAAGTGCTTACCGTCCGCCGTGAGAGCGAGCGAAGTTATCGGCATGCTGTGGAGACAAACCTGCGAAGTGAAGGTTTTCTCGTGATTGTTTGTCCTTGTTTCTTTCGGTGGTTGTTGCTATTACTTAAGCTAGAATGTGCGGTGAAACATCCAGGGACGTTCTCATGTCCCTCTGCCGGTTCGGGTCCGGCGGTAAAAATAACTCTTCCGCAATCAAACGGGTACACTCTCGTTTAAAACACAACCGACTTTGTGGACTTCTCCTTTCCTGTCGAGCCCGACCTGTAGGGCTTCCAAACATCATCCACGCCTCGCGTTCACCTGCGCGGACGGCATGAGCACTCCGCCCTTCTCCCCCCGGTTCCCTTTCTCCTCGTCGCCGGCTGCGCTGTCCCGGAGCAAGCACCCCCAGTCGAACGCCACCGCCAGGCCCCCCTTCGTCCCCGCCAGGAGGACGTTGTGCGCCCCCCAGTAGCGCGTCTCGAACGCCGTCGCCCGGACACAGGTAAGCCGGTGCGGGACCCGTACCTCGAGCCCAGGCTCGCCAGAGATGGGCTCCAGCTTGGGCGGCCAAACGAAGAAGGATGAGGAGGACTGGCATCGATCTCCGAGGCGGGCGGCGTCAGCGGTGGCCACCCTGCTCCCGCCGCGCAGGGCGGCGGCAGCGGAGGAGCCTCGGGGAAGCAGCGAGACGGGCGCGGTGCTCCCGCCGGTCGTAGCGCAAGTGCTGGAAGGTTCCAAGTGCCGCCTTTTCGAGCGGCGCTCGCCAGAGGTTGTGTTGCTACCGCTGACCCCGGCGGCTTGGAGTTCGACCGAAGTATTGCCGTCGTTGCCGTTTGAATTGGTTCGTTTGGGAGCAGTCCCGACGTGGGTACTGCAGTTCTCTGCCGCGGGAGTCGCCGATGGCAGCCCGCTGCCGCGCTGCGATTTGCCGCGGGCGCCAACATCGAGTTTGCTCATTGTGCTGCGGCTGATCTTTCGCTCACCATCGGCATCGGCACGATTCTTGTCGTCGCCCCCGCCCTCGCCGCCGCCACCGCCGCCTGCGGAGACGCAACAGGCGACCAAGCCACCGTCGAGGGTAGGGTCGGCCACAATGCCCTCGAACGCCACCCGCTTATTCAGGAACTCCCCGCGCCTTACCTTGTCTGTTCCAAGGGCGCCCAATCCTGAACCCACCTGTGGTTGATAGGTCCAAGAATTCCCCAAGAATGCATAGCATGTGACTGTAAGGGCTATATATGAACGATGACTGTCTCCGGTTGGTTGGGGTTGTTTCTTACACTTCTGCAGGCCAGGGAATCAATCCCGTTTGACCGCCGTTGACCGTTGGATTCCAACTGCTCTCGGTAGAAGCGTTTTCGGCGGCACCAGTGTGATGCGATAGGACCAGCAGACTTCGCATTCGTTTTGAATGGCGTGTTGGGAAACCTGGTCTTTTCCCGCGGTCACGGTATGTGAAGTAGTATCCCTGCCGATGATTGAACCATCCCCAAGACAAAGAGTACCGTCGATTGGGTGACGATACTGACCCCCAACCGGTCTTAAATCGAACCGTCGCTTGTTCCGCACAACAAGGAACAACCAAGCGTGTGCCTTGCGAGCTTCGCCCCTCATGTGACGGAGCCCACAGCCGAGCCTAACCTTCGCACCCTCTCCTTCCCAACAGCAGCAGTTGGCCTCCAAATTCGATTCCATCGCGTAGACTACACTGACGCTAGAACTGCATCTCATCGTTTCTTACCTCCCACTCGAAAATGTAACCGTCAGCCGCCGTCCAGCAGCGCCGGTTATCCGCCCCCCAGCAGAACGCCGACACATCGGAGGCATGCCCGGAAAGGGTTTGCACCCGACCGAGGCGTCCCCCGGCGGTGCCGCTGTGGACACCCAGAACCTGCACAACCTGGAGCTCGATTCGAGAAAGCAGGGTAGAGGTACGGGAGGGGGGGCGGCCGCGGGAGGGAACATGGTGAGGTTGACGTGGAGGAGTGACGGGTTGTATGCCGATTCCGCCGGCGGGTCTTTCACTCGACGGGTAACGTTTTCCCGCACCACGGAAGTCGACTAATCCGGCCCTTCACGCTGTCACCCGAAGGCCTCATTCATCCAACAGCTCCTCTGTGATAGCGCTCCCCTCGTGAGACACGTCGCCACCTGACCTTTCCCGTGACCACGGCGATCAAATGTCCTCCCGGTGAGTAGTGCACGGCGGACACGGGTTCGCAGTTGATGATCGGCTCTTGTTCCCCGGGCACGCTGAACATCCCCTTCGTCAGGATCTCCCGCTGGTCCGACCGGAGCGTCGCGAGCGGGGCCATCTCCACGGCAGCGACCGCTTCGGCCACTCCTAGCTGCCGTAGCGACATCGACAGCGGCTCCTTGGACGCGACCGGGTCAGCCACGCCGCCATCCCCGCCGCCGGGGGCGTTGTCCTGGTCTCCGATAGGCTCACCCCCGCTCCCGACAATGTAGAACACGTTCACGCAGTGGGGAAAGGCCACCGCGATGGAGTCTCCCGACGGGTGGAGGGAGATGGAAACGGGGCACGTAGCACCTTCTTCACGCACCCCCCCAGCGTCCGTTCCGTCACTCCCCCCCTGATCGTCTCCGCCCACGACAACGACACTGCCCAGGAGCTCGCCGGCCTGTGCACCGCCGCTACCAGAAGAGCAATCCCCTCCAAACCGATGTCTCACCACCAACCGCTTCGTGCGGTAGTTCCAGATCTGGATCTCGGAGCTCCCGTCGATGCCACCTGCAGAGGCACCGGCGGCCGGGTGCTGCTGTTGTCGCTGTCGTTTCTTTCGAGGCATACCGTCGTCCGCCTTAGGGTCGTCGGCGGCGCTACGGCTCTCATCATCGGCGTCGCTGGACTCGTCCTCGTCGAGGTTGCGATGATCCTCCGCCCTCGCCGACATACCTCCTCCTCCCCTCGCGATCGCAGCCAACAGCGGCTTTCTCGCGCACACCGCTAAGCAACTCAAAGAACCTCCTCCTCCTCCCTCACCCAGCATACCCCTCACGCGCAATGCTCGAGCCACCGGGCGGTACTGAGGATTGGCCTTCACCTTCCCTCCCGTCTCCCTCGAAGCAGAGCTCGGACCCGCCGAGACCGATGCGCTTCCCCTGTGGTTTCCGCCCTGCTGTCGAGACCCGGTCCCGGTCGAAGCCAGTTCCGCGTCCGCAGCGGCTCGGAGAGAGTCCTCGAAGGCGTCCATCGCCTTCGCGAACCCCCGCGAAACGACTTCTCCGCGGCCGTCGGCGGAACAACTGCTCGTCTCGAGAGCTGCCCCCGCCGCTGCTGTTGCCGGGGCGTGACCGCCTCCACGGCAAAGGCGGGGGACGGGGGATCGTTTCTTCTGGTCTGTTGTTGGCGGTCCGGTTGTCCCGCTGGTCAGGGTTGCCCCTCCTTTCCGCCTCGAGGGCCCGCCGCCCCCGCCCCCTGAAGACGTGAGGGAGTCGCCGTCGGGAACGGCGCTGAAAATGTCGTCTGTGTCGAGCAGCCCGATCTCGCCGTCCTCTCCTCCTGCCAGGAGCTGGGACGGTTGGCCGGGATGGATAATCGGTGGTGTTAATTTTGGGACGACAAGGATGGTTGTCGGGTACAGGCGGATATAGGAAGGCTGCCGGATATAGGCTTGCGTTAAGACTCAGTACGGAGAAAGACAATCAGGGGGTAAGAAACAGCGAGCGACAACTTGACGTTGACTACTTCGCTTGTGAGAATATGGTATCGTTGAAACAATATGCCGTGGCTGTTCTGACCAGCGTTTCCTGCAAACACCCATGCCCAAACGTACCAGCCACCCTGCAACGCAGCACCACGCTGCTCCTGAGACTATATCACCCTTCTGCCGACGTACCGACGAGGCCGTCTGCAACCCGTCGGGCAAGCCGATATCTCCCATCTACCATGTCGGATGAGCGATGTTGGACCGCGCCATTCATTGCATCGGGCATAGCCACAAAAAATATGCATGCATCCCGCGGTACAATGTAACAGCTTCCTACCCTTCCCGTGCGCAATCAATGCCCTGCCCTTCGGGTGTAGACCTCCAAGCGACCTCTTCATCGGCACGGCACGCCAGTTAGACGACGGTATTTCCATATTCACCCACCCAACGATAGTCCGGCTCCATGGTGGGCCTGAGCTCTACAAGGCCAACGCCGAATATTCGCACTACGCGGGCTAGCGCGTACGTTTCCCTGCCGCCGCTGGCGCCCCCCGCCCTCGTTTCCTGCTCGAAGACTAGCACTTGTCCGTGACTACCCCCGACGAAAAAGCCCCGCCGATGCGTTGCCACGACGTTGAGGCTTCCGCCATGCACACCTGTGGCGATGGCGGGGTCAATCACCTATTTAGAGTCAATTCCGTCGGGTAGAAGGTACAATTCGGCAGGGTTGATGGCCTGTTTTACTTGACGGCACAATCTTTAAGGGTGTTCATCAGCAGAGGGAGCACATCCCAACAGCCGCGACCAATGCCGAACCACAACCTGCATCGGTGAGTTCGTCAGCATAGCAGCAACAACACGGGAGACTTCAAAGTCGAGGTATACTCATGTTGCACCCAAGGCAAAAGCCAGCACCCTAGCAGTCTCCTCGTGTCATGTTTCTCTTGCTGGGATATGTAGCGCGTGTCGAAGTCAACCAGCTAGACCCAACACGAGAAACTCCGTGTATTTCGTTTGGACACAGCAGCAGTCTACCTGCAGACAGAGTGTCGTCCGTTCCGACCGAGCTAGCAGAATCGCCGGCCCCATCGCCGTCAGGGGGAAAAGAACAAGCGCCTAGCCCATCAGAACGACCCAAGTCCCACTCTTGAAGGACCTCATTCGGCGACATCAAGGTCACGGTACCCTCGTGGGCGGCCAGTACCAGGCGGCCGGCGTTAAGCCAGGCAACGTCCCTGTAGCAGACATCCTGTGCTCGCGATGGGCAGGAATAAGGAAATGGTTTTCAAGCGATGTGAGGTCAGTGGTGGAGGACTGAGGAGACTGTCAAGTATTGCTGAAGAAAAAAGTTAAATACACGAGGAGCAGCAACGGGGTGCCCATCTCGGCGTGAAATGATCAGTCTTAGCCACGGGCAGCGCCACTCGTTTCATTGCCCTTCCCAACCCCGGTCAACTCACTCCTCGTAAGCCTGGGATAGGGACCATACACGAAACTTTGCCCCCTTGTTGCGTGCTCCATATCCTGAACAGACCGTCAGCTCCCGCGGTGGCTGTCTTGCTACTATCAAACGGAGAGCAGGCGACCCTGTTAATTGGACGAACGGATACAACGCCAGAATTCAAGCAAACAGCCTGAGATAAGAGTGTTCATGATACAGCGTCATTGAAGAGAAACGATGCTTTTAAACAACTCCGCAGCCATTGCTCGTCGGTCGATCCATTGCGTATCGGGCATTGGTACCTGTGCACGGGCGAGTCCAGCTGCACGGTAAACACCCTCTTCCCCGTCTTCCATTCGAACCAGAGCAAGGTCCAGGCCGGGCTCCCATCGAGAAGTGCGAGAATCTGACCATCGTGAGAGAACGTCGCCGTCGCGAACTCAGCGGTTGCAGATGGGAGGACCGGCGGCGGCGGAGAAAACCTGCCGCAGCCTAAATCGCCAGTCCCGCCTGAGGACGCTTTACTGCAGGAGGAATCGTGCCGGCGACTACTCCTACTGCTGTTGCTGCTCCTGCTCCTGCCCCCCGAGCGCAAATGACTCTGCTGTTGTTGGCGTCTTGGTCGTTCGTACGAGAGAGTCTTCACCCGAGAAGCGCGTGGCCGCGAGGGCATGTGGTACACCGTGGCGTACGCGGCGGTTTGATTCGGGTCTTCCTCTACGACGGCCTTGTAGCACGCGGCGACGAACCGCCTGTCTGGGCTGCAGGCGACGGCGGTCACGCGAGCCACGCGCAACCCTGTGCTGAGGAAGTCAAGCCTACTGCTACCGCTTCTGCCATCGTTTGCGCTGCCGTCGGCGGGGGCTGTGACCGCTACACGAGAGCCGACGACGTAGACGACTCGTTCTTCATCGAGCGCGCAAATGTTGTCTCGGACTTTGTCCGGGCACGAGCCGAACGCGTGAACCACCTCGATTGGAGGGGCGCAACTCGCAGAATGATCTTCGCCGCTATGCGCACCTGTAGCCATGCTGTGTCGTTCGACGTAGCACTTGCAGCAGCGTTGAAATAGCACATGTTCCTACGAGCGCGAAAAAAAGCCCTATGAAGTGTAGGCGGAGATGAAGAAGTCGATCAAACATCAAACAAACATGTGCAAGCCGACAGTCCCGCGGAAACCGCTGTGCTTGCGCACACATTGTGTGGAGGCGTTCCTTTCGTTTCTAAGACAACAGGGGGGCTGCAGCTAACTTCAGTCGCGAGTCGCGAGGGCAAGGAGAGGGGGGGTTCGGCATACCTGCGTCTTTGGGCACACTCTGCCACACCACGTTGCTGCGACACAGATATAGACGGAGAAAGGCAGACAGCCAGCCAGCTACAGCGTGCTCTTTTGCGTTTCTGTGCGGAGAAGATGGGTGGCAAAAAGAAAAATTAACCGAAAGTGAAGTTTGGACGTTGTACCTTGTGGCGGGTATTTCGTCTACAGATACAGGAGTAGCTCGTGACCACAGAGGAAACGATTTTCGGCGGTGTACTGCAGTTCAGTTCAGTGCCTGGTGTTGGGGTGGGGAACAAAGAAGAGGGGGCACAGTCCTAATGGCGGCCCGCTCATGAGAAACATCCTCCCTCAAGACAAGTTGAGGCTCGAGTCCTTGAACTAATGCACTAAATAGGGCTTAGCGGCCGGCACGACACTGCCTACCTCCCGTATTAGACTATATGATGGCTTAGCAATAACCTGCGTTCAACCGGTGAGATGCCTCAATACGAAATTTATTCAGTATTCTTACCAACGTGAAGATACCACCGTGGCGGGCGTCACCGACATAGTCCACCGCCGTAATTTTAATTTTTGCGTATTCCGCCTGCACAAGTCTGTACCGCCAAAAAACGCGTCACCGCATGCCACCGAAACCCTACCATCTGTCAATGACGTCGCAAAATTACCTCCAAGTTTTTGTTTTACCGCCTCCGCCATAGCCGTTACCGCCAACAAACGCATTACTACCTACCGCCAAAACAATTACCGCCAAATGGCCTTACCGCCGAAAACTTGTCCGCCTAGAAAACCGGTACCGAGTAAACCCTTAGTTATTGGAGCCTGGCTCAAAAAAGGACGATGCCACAGGGTCGTGAAGACTCTGGGGTGGTGCAAAACGTCAAAATGTTTTACAAATTTCCAATATTTTAGTCCCAGCTTTCACGTTAGATCTATGCCTGCTGTCCCCTCGCCCACATTTCGTTCTGTACGGACCAAACACTAGATACGACTGCTGTACTTGGGGAGAGAGTCAACGCTGGCTAGCGTCCGCCTTCAGCTTACATTGCAACGAATCGCACTCCCCGTCTGACTCTCAAACCCGCACCTACGATGCTTCTACTTTCTTTCCCGTTCTGCACACTTGTACAAAGTAATCCTAGCCAGTACCGGCTGGGAATGCCATCACGGCTGGAAATCCGATCACGAGATGACCCGGTCACACAAAACAATTGGATACAGTGTGTGATCCTCCTCCCGACCAATCACTCAAAATACAGATGAAATGTGCATACTCCGGATAAAAATACGAAAAATTAGAAGAACCTAGAGGATTGGTTTGCTGCAGCCAACCCTTGGGGTGTGCGTGGTGGAAAATACATGGGTGATCTTCCAGGCAATTACAAAACGCCCGAATCCCAACAAGCCGACAACATACAAGTGAGGCAAAAGGCGCTATAAATGTGCTTCTAAACATCAGTAAATCGGACGCCGATGTTACATGGGAACACATTTTCCATCGGTCACAGACCAAGGTGTGCCCAACTGTCCAGGCGCCCCCACTCCTCTGGCCCCCTTATCAACAATAAAAGAGCAACCACGCACGAGTAAAAAAGATAACCCCAATGACAACCCCCCCCCCCAGTGGACGCAAGGGTAAACTGTAAAACCATCGGCTATCAAAACCGGCACGTGCACAGGTGGCACATTTCTTAGCTCCCGAAGCCCATGGCTTGCAAGCACGTGACGAGTTCGACCCATCCCTGGGCGGCGTCGTTGGCAAACTCGCTCTTCTCGGCGGCGTGCGTCCCCGCCGTCTGTCGAGCCATGGATACACACGGGTAAAAAACGAGGGATGCGGGGTAGTGGGATAGGGTTAGGGCAGTCAAAGGAGGGACGCATTGGGATGGCATGATCAGGAGTAAACGGAGGGGTGCGGGGGTGGTGGCAACAATGCTTGACGGACGCGGCTTCTCTCTCAAATCCAACGCAAGATCGACAATCAAGAATAAAGTATGTCAACTTCCTCCGATGCGTTGAATACGGAGTGTTCGTGAGTGTCATCGTCCTCTCGGGGCTCGGGCTGAGTTTCGGCGGGAGGCATCAAACGATTTATTCTCCGCCTGCATGCACGCACGGCCGCGTGATCGGGACAGCACGCCGAACGAGAGCTTGGGGCCAATCTTGAAGAATACAACCCTTTCCTTTTTTCGTCGTTGAGGGGTCTTACATCCCATGAGCGAGAGAACGGCGCCGTCAACATCCATCCGCCTATGATCAGAGTCGTCGAAAACTGCACGCGCTTCTGCTGCCGCGTAATCGGCACAAGTGATGTGAGACAGCACACAGATATTCCAACTGTTGTTGGATAGTTGAGGTTCGCCGGGTTCTTCGCGAAGGAAAAACGCGGGCTGTGTGAGCTGTTGATCTTGGGAAACGTCACAGCCAACTGGCAGCCAGCAGCGGGCTGGTCCTGCTGCTCGCTTTTGCTGCCATTTTGCATCACCCCTTGTTAGCACCATAGAGCGAGCCCACTCCGGAGGAATCACCTGTACCACACTAACCTTTCCGCCGAACACCAGGGACAGGATAATCCTCTCTGGGTTGGACTCCACCCTGACCGCGGAGGGATTTCCAAACCCGTTGGCGATGGCGTGCTGCACGGAACAGAACGGAAGGGGAGGGTAAGGGTAAGGGTAAGCTCGAGAGCGAACCCATATACCCAAGCGGATGCAACGCGTACCCCAGACTCGAAAACTTTGCACGAGAGCAAGCCGATGACCACTCTCACTAGGTCGGGCCCGGACACTCAACAGGCAGATCGTGTTACAGCGCGAAACACCGAAAGGAGTGCGAAAGTAACAGCAGCAACGGCAGCATCGATGGAAACAACAACAGCTGCAGCAGCACTGCAGCAGTCCATCTTCTCGATGATTGGCCAAACAGCGTTTTGATTCCCCTCCGAAACTCGTGAACCAATAATGCGTCAACTTTGAACAAAATAAAACACTTCACGAGTGTCCAGCCGGGGACTCGGACCCCACGACTAACCTTACAGAAGTCGAAATAAACCATTACACTATTCAGCGCTGACTAGGCTAATGCTTTGGTTTCAGCTTCTAAAAGTCACTACCGTACCACCACGCCCACCACAACAGCACCAGGGGGGGAGCGCAGACGACCCAAACGCTTTGCCATCCCACCTTCTCCATGAGCGCCAGCACTTCTTGCAGGTTTCCTCTGTTTTCGTGGGCCAGCAGGAGAGTTCCTCCCTCCCGAAGAGCGGCGGCCGCGGTGACCATGAGATCCCTTACCTTCACGTCCATTCGTGGCATCCACTCAGATTTCTTCGGCTGAGATTTTTTTTTTTTTTGCGACATCGCGCGAGAGTTTTAGGCGATGATCGTTGGGTGCATCAGAAGTCGTGCCCGTGATACATATTTCGGCGACTCTTTTTCCTGGGAAAAACGTATTCATGCGGAGTGTCCTAGACTAGCTGTCGTTGATTTCTATTGACTTGCGGACCCTTCGGGTCCATCATATTTTCGTATACCTTCTTTGGGTAAGTTAGCCTGTGACCACGGGAATCGACCGCGTCAAGTGTTAGACTACAGAAGAAGGTGGGTAGAGAGAACGGAACGGTTGTTACTGTGAAGACAACAACAACAACAACAACAACATTCATGCATACCATCAAAGAGAGACTCCGTTCGAGAAAATACCACAGCAGTCAAAGGTCGAAGGGGGCGTGCTGAAGTTTTTTCAGCAGTGAGTGGAACAAAACAGCGACTCTTGCAGTTGAAGCGTTCGGAACGATATCACCCGTAGCTGTGGGTGGCTGCCGGGTGATGCTTGTAACTGCGGTGAAGCCGTGGTCCCCCAGCATAGGCAACTAGGTTAGCCGAGCAAAACGAAAAATAGGGTAGGATGGGATAGGATAGGATAGCATGTGTCCAACCCAGAAAAAAAAAAGAACAGCTATGTGTTGCGTCTACCCGATGATCCGTTCATCTTGTCCGTGCAAGTCCATAATAAAACTACTGCCCAACTTCAACACACAGCAGAACAAAATAATGTACAGCCTAAGCCCCCCGCTCTTTTCACACAGCAGCATGAATAAAGGCACAGTAAGTGCGGTATAGTAGTCGACACCCCCCCTCTCTCTTCACAAAGCCGGAGGAAGAAGGAGGTGAAGTCCCTTAGCCCCCATTGCTCTTGTCCAGTAGCCTTGGCAAGATTTTCCCACTAGGATAACATGCCAGATTAAGGATGCAAACTGGGGGGTTGGTTTAGGCTCTACGTACCCTCTCCCTTTTCTATTTCCTCATAATTAACCACATATTCTTGCCAAGAAGGCGGCCCTCTTTTCATCACCTTCTCCGGGTAAATCAAGTCCGAGCCCATGACCATGTCGAAATGCCCCATCTCCAGCACCTCCATCAGGTCGTGCACCTCCTCCGCGTTGCCCCATCGAAGCTCCCTCGCGTGCGCCGGCCTCCCCTCGTCGCACTCCTTGTACTCCATCTTCGCCTCTTCCTCCTTGCCTTCTCCCGCGCTCGAAATGTTCGTAGAGATGTTCTGCGGGCGCGAACGTAGGGACACACACACAATAGAAAGGTTAAGAACGAAATTTGTACCATAGGGACAACGCCTCCACAAAACCATTCCCTCCATAAAATCATGCGGATCCAGCCCTCAAGTCTTTTTCCCGGGGCGGGACAAGGACACAAACCCGACGACATCCCAGGTAGGTTCTTCCACACGTTGAAACCAAACAGGCTATACCCATCCACAGTAAGCCACGGGCAAAACCAACCCCCCCGCGCGTCTTGGGTAAACTATAACAATATTACCGACCCTCCCCCCCGACAGGCTGTGTTCGTTGAATGCACACGTATGTCCAAGGTAGCGGAAAAGGGCAAAGCAAGAGCGGGGGAAGCTTCAACACCCAACACTCGGAAACGGCGCCTCGATACACGCGGCAAATTGACAATTTTGGAGAGCGTAATCGTACCGCCGCTAGAGTACGCCGGAGAGGGATGGGAAGGAAATAAGAAGGTAGTGAAAGAACTCGAGGCGGCGCAGATGGAAGCAGCGAAAATCAACCTAGGATGTTCCAAGCGTACAAGTAATGCACCCGTTAGGGCAGAACTGGGGATCCAATCCCTACGATCGGGAAGAGGCGCAAGGAAGCTAGAATGGCAGTAACGCATGTGCGATATGGGAGAGGAGAGGTCGCCGATAATAGCTTGGGAGGCGAAGTGGGCAAACAACGAGAGGGGCAGACAACCCAAGGCGTGGGCCAAGGTTGTAGATGACGCATGGAAGGGGTTGACAAGGAGAAGATATCTGTTGCTTTTGCCGAGACAACAGAATTTAACCAAAGAAACCAAAGGCAAAAGAGGGTCTAGATGTGTACGGAATGTTGGAAAGAAGGGAGAGGGTTCACGGAGTACCTACATGGGACAAGGCATAAGGGGCAGAGCTGAAGGATAAATGTAGGACCGGGGGCGGCCTTCGAGAACGTAGACGGAGATTAGAAATGCATGCAGAAGACGAAGGTGACAAGTTCAAGTTCAAATGTGAATGCGGCTCCGAGTACGAAGACCGGGTTCATGTATTTAGTTGCCGAATGTTCATTGTACAAGAATGAAAGGGGAGTGAACATGAGCGAGCTGGGAAAAGTAAAAGGAAGCTACACGGAGATATTTGAGTCATCGGATAGCCAGGAGAAGAGGGTAGCTGTACCGGGGTTATAAGGAAGTGTGTTGAAAAAGCAGGAATCGATATCAATAGGATAGATAGGCTAATATATTTCTGGACCACCTTTGGCAAAGTAGGAAGGAACTAATGGCCATCGGTGATCGGTCCTGTGGGAACAATACTCCGTCCTCTCGAGGATGTGGTCAGTAGTCTAACCGCTAAGGCATGCGATACACAAGGAAAAGCAACCCCCCGTGGCCGTCACGTGGCTCGCCATGCAAGAATCAGCGTGGTCGTTCCTTCGTCTCAACACCGGCGCTCATGGGCCACATAGACACCATCCAGCCCGCGCGTGCCAGGGCATAAGTCCTCTCACCTCCCTGAGATACTTGATGACCGAGCTGTCCCCATCGGTCATAACTACCGCCGCCGCACCAGTCTTGTGCGCGATCAGTCCCGCAACTCCCATGCCCGAGCCCAACTCCAGCACTCGTCTGAGATTCCAGGCACGAAGCGCAACACGCAAGAGAGGGGGAAAACATACAAAAAATGTTGTCGCGCAGAAAACCAAATCCGTCTGCAACATCAAGGCATGACCTTGGAAGTGGAGGT
The DNA here is from genome assembly GCA_902602495.3 of Ectocarpus sp. CCAP 1310/34. Lineage (NCBI taxonomy): Eukaryota > Phaeophyceae > Ectocarpales > Ectocarpaceae > Ectocarpus > Ectocarpus sp. CCAP 1310/34. Next base: position 40,411 of record CACKRE030004412.1, read on the forward strand.
ATGATGATGCCATACCGGCAACTTCCCCGCAATAAAGCGACAAGCTTACTTCGCCTGGCAGCAAGCGCCCGAATAGCATGCCGGGATCAGGGTCGGCGTACCGACGGTGAAAGAACTCGTTTCAACACCACCATCAAACATTTTCACCTTCGAATTAGTTCACGACCAGCGAGTGTTCAATCAGAGCTTGGGTCATCGTGTTGCTGCCGTGGGAGATACACATCATCCCATCAACCTCGATTTCACCTTACATGATAGCCTCGCCTTGCCTTTGAACGAAGGCTTGACTCTCTCTGTCTCTGTCTACCTCTCTACCTCTGTCGCTCTCTCTCGTTCCTGTCTCTCTTTCCTGTCTCAATTCGCGCTGATGCTTTCTTGGTCGGTGCTCTCTTCGCAGTTCTCTCCCCAGTCGGATCGCGGCGTGTTTTTATGTCTTGTGTGCTTCCATGTCGTATCTGTTCTCCCCGCCTATGCCTACAAGCTACACGCCGGTAGCAAACATGTTCCTGCCCTCTCAATTCACCCCACCCTGTTCTTGCACTTGCGAATCCAAGTGCGTTCATCTCCGGTGTAAAACGTTGCCTTCCTTCGGCCGAGTAATCCAAACGTCAAATCACATTCATCTCTGGGTCCAAAAACCTGCTTCAAGATTCGCATCAAGAACAATTCAAACTGTCTAGTCGAGCCTGTTACCCACAGGGGAGGTATCGCTGTATATTGCTCGGGAATCGTGGAAGTACAGGTAGCTTCCGCTGACGCTATGGTTTCATTGCTAGTCTATTCTGTTCTGCTTGGATTCGTTATGTCATACTCGGAAAATACAAGAACAAACAATTGGCCGCTGGCCGCGGGAGGCGACCTCAAGCATAAGCAGCGCGTGTATTTTCGCTCGTCTCCTTTTCTTTTCAACCGAACAATCCTGCTGCCGTGCAACTAACGCTACTAGGGCCAACAAATGCCGGACAAAATCCAGCAGATGCTCGAATATTTTGTGGTTGGCACAAGGGCACACGGGCTTTTTGGGTTGGGGTACGAAGAGAGAGCGGCAGCGAATGCATGCGTACCCCGACTACGTTTCGCCTTCGCGTCGACTTGGTCTCCCACATCCCCACGTTGGTAGACTACCAAAGCGAATTCGAGCACATGCACCCGAGTGTGCATCACACGCGGATACCTTTGCGCCTATTTTATATCGTGTCGAGGACCATGTACTGGTACAACGAAAAAGAGTCCGCTTTCGGCCTTGGATGAAAGGCAACCACCAACGTCGCACCGTCGTTCTGCGGCCTTAGAAGCGGCCAGATAGGAGCAGAGGGAGGCGGTGCACTGCCAGATGGTGTGTCCCCCGTGAGCGACCGTCCAATCCAGCTGCTTGTTGCGCAATCTCGGCACTGTGTGTCGCCGCCAACAAAGAGAGGAGGAGGAGGAGGAGGAGGAGGAGGTAGACAAATGAACCGACACCGTCGTACTACAAGTGCCGCGTTCAGCACCGACCGTGTATTCGGTGCTGCACAACATTTGGATCTCGCTCCGGGTGTACTTGCATCGGCATCGGGCGGTGGATTATGAATGCAATGCACCGACGAAACCTTGTCATCATGTGGGAGGGTGCGCGACGGGCTCGTAGCCTCTGATGGAAATGTTATCGAGACAAAAGGGTATATACTTCTATTGAATGCGGCATGCTGCTGTTTGTCTGCCGCGGTCGTAGCAGCAGCAGCATGGGATGAAATGAGGTGCCCACCAAACATGCATTGTTGGAGCATTTGTCAACATCGTAATCGCTATTTAGAACACCCTAGCGTAGCATACTAATAACATCAGTACATGAGCGTGACTACGTAACCGAGACAAAGCGGAATTTCTCAACATACTCGAATCACGCAATTGATGAAACCTGGAAAAGCTCGCAAGGCATACCTACAACAAGGACATGCACTGCTTTTGCCATCATGTTTCTTGCTGTCATGATACACCACCACCCATGTCCATAGTATACTCTTATTCGGATGTGCCTTGGGGGGGGGGGGGCGGGGGGGAGAGCGTTTGGGCTGCCGACTCAATATTGTACGCATATTTGTATCGATACGTCGACAGCAGTAACCACTGCTGAGTAGACCCGTTCAACAAATATCGCTGGCTCGCGCGTACACTACACTCACCAGTAGCGTCAACGGTAGCAGTGGTCACGACCAGCACGTGGGGACCGACTTGGATGGTCTTGTTGCAGTATGAGATTTGGTCCTCCACCGAGATGACCATGGCCTTCCTGAGCAGCTTCCCGAGCTTGACCATCCTCTCACCTTGCTGATGAGGATGCACGCGTGTGTTTTCGTTATTCCTCGCCCCTCGTTCGTGTGTTTCGCCTTGCAAATAGCTAGATGGAACGTGGGTGCACGCCCAAAGCGATGGCCAACACCCCGATCGCCCTCTTGCGCTGACGGGTACCAAGCTCGACACGCTCTCTTCGAACGCCCTCTTGCACTGACGGGTATCAAGCTCGCCGCGCTCTCCAACAGTTCTCACTCGCTGCTGCCCCCTCCAAACGGTTATGAATCTACACTTTCCAGGAGATTCGCCGCAGTTGGCGGGATGCAGCAATCGCGCACCTCATGACGTAGCACTTACGTACGTCACGCGGGACTGTTGCCGCAGCGAAAAAAACAAAACGGCTACTACACTGCTGTCTTGTTGACCCTGTTACCCACGGGGGAGATGTCGCTGTATGCTGCTCAGGAAATCATGGCAACACAGGTAGCCTTCACTGACGCTATGGATTCATTGCTAATCTGTCTTGGACTCTTTTCTCAGAGATGGATTCGTTGTGTCACATGAAAAAAAAAAATAAACGATCCGCAAGGTCCAAGATCCGCTGAGGACGGAAGGACACAACAGACAGGGACAAACGTTCACCCTCCTGGATCACGTCGCGGCACGACCCACCCATGTTGCAAACTTGTTCCGATCCTTGACTTGGACTGCTGTTCTCTAAGCCCAGCAGCCTTTTGTGGATGACCGACATGCTGCAAATATTCGATGGGCACCTCCACCGTGCATGATGCGCCGGACCCGAGGGTGTGAGTAGTTCCAAAGCGCGCGCACCATCTGTCTATGCTTGAAACCACGATCTCTCTGTCTGTCGCAATGGGAATAAAAATACACAGAACTCGTCGAACACACCAGCTATCGTCGTGGCCGACGACAGTTGGACGTCAATCCCTCTCGAAGCTATTCAATGCAATCAACACGTAACAGGTTCGCCACGCCTCTTATTGGTCTGCCTGCGAGATCCATAGGTCAGTTCTGGCGTCTTCATCATCATCACAGCGAATCTAGACTATACTACTGCTGTACAACCAGAAGTTTTTCGAAACGATTCCCAGAAGATCGTACACACCATACTCTAGGCATCATCCGACCGAGCAAGTTTCCTGGTCGACAAATTACGTGACAGCATGTATGTAATGTTAGTCTATGTGGATCTGCAAAAATTCTTGTACTTGAGTGTACTATTGCTGTGTTTCGGGGATCTTGAGGGGACGACCGACCGGGTTCTCGAACAGAAGAAATAGTCTACTGTGTGTGCTAGAGGGAAGCTTGTTCGTGTGTGTAAGGTACGTAGGTGACTTTCAGAGCCGCGAGACATGCGATGGATCACAAGCTTTACCTCCTCCAGTGCAAGATAGCTGGTGCTGCACAGCATACAGGAAGAAGTCGTGAACCACGGTGGATTGCTGTATTCTAGACGGCTTTGCATCCGAAGCGCCGCCTTCCCTACTACTACCACTAGTAAGGAAAGAAACACGGCCTTGAGAATCCCGTACCGCAACCCCTCCGGCGGGGAACAACTCATGATAGCGCCGGAGGAGTAGTTTCTGTGTGAGCACAATGACTGCAGATGTATCGCTTGAAGGTTCGAAAAGAGTTTCTACATTAGACTACAAGTAGAAGGCGCGAACAAAGCGAACTGCATTGTGCTCATCAATCGTAAGCTGGGCTCAAGAAAGGCGGTCTGCGCCAGTTTCCAAGAAGTAGACTAAGGGTCGTCCTAAACGACCTCGGAATTTTACCTGCGATCGCAGGTTTCAGACCCCGGATCGCAGAAAAATAAATGCGGGCGTTTTAAACGAAGCAGAGCACAAAATTTAAAAAAAACTGCGATTTCTGCGATTTTGGCGGTCAAACCGCCCCCGACGACCGCAGAGGCCGTACACAACAGCAGAGGCCGTACACAGCAGACAAACATCCACCATGGCCGACCAAAACAGTGTGACACCGCGG
>CACKRE030004412.1:52362-67775 GCA_902602495.3 Ectocarpus sp. CCAP 1310/34
ATTTTATCGCTCTGCTGACCCTTGGGGTCCATTTTATTTTGGTATACCTTTTCTAGGTACGTTAGCCTGTGACCACGGAAATTGGCCGAGTCAAGTGATGGATTAGTACGGAGAGATTGAGACAGAAGGAGGTACTGGATAGAGAGACCGGGATGGTTTTTAATGTGAAGACAACAACAACAACAACAACAACGTCTGTCGAGAACGAAACCCTCTTTTCCACATAGGCTATCTAATGGACGTAGACTATCAGCGGTAGTAGCTGTCACTTGAAACAAGGGCTACTGTCAGGCTTCCGCCGGCGTGTACTTGCTTGCCTTTCGCAGCAGCAGACTTCTTTCCCTCCCAGAGTGACCTCATGGGGTAGCCTGTGAACATTCGTTGTGGTTCAGGACCCGTGAAACCACATGTGCTGTTAGCCCGTTCGCTGTGTGGGCGTTGAAAACCCGTAGTCTACACATCTTGCACCAAACTTTGTTGGTCATGGGCGGTGAGAGACTTGCTTAATTAGTGTCCGAACAGTATCGAAACTACTTTGAATTCGTCTTTGTTTGGGTTGATCCTCAGCCAGAAGAGAGTACTTGTGGCCTTGCAATAGTCGGCGGCGACACTTGCGAATTAGAGGGGTTGAGATGACAAGCAAAGGGAGAAGCGTTTCATTTAGCTCGATGTAGTTCCACGAGTTTGAAGTTTGGTGCGAGGTATCATCGCCCCCAGGTCCAGAGAAGGGCTGCTAATAGTCTACTTCCGATTCCAGAGAACACGTCGTCACACTCAACCAGCTACTCTGCGGCGTTGAAAAAAGGTAACTTTGATGATTCACAAAGCGACGTTTAGCTCTTGTGACGTATTATTGCTTCTGTGAAAAATCCGTGTGTCGTCCGTAAGCAGCGCACGGTTGTTCGTGGTCAGTAGGCTACTATTTACTCGGTGATTTCGTGATCGTAAAAATGATGTTTGAATCGTTGATTTCGAGGGCATTTATTTCACCTCAGAGCCCCATCAAACTTCGCACATCGCTACAGGTGGCCGCGAGAGCTGCCCAAGTCCCTCGCTGGCTTGACCACCCACAGCCTCTCGCCTCTAGCAGCCACCGCTTGGTTGCAAAGACCAGTAGTCTACAATAGGACCATAATACATGCGTTTGTCATACTGGAAATTTCTTCGGGTACAGTACAATGGTGTGTTGCCAAGCTGCACGTGGACACAGTAGTCCGTGAGTGCATCGCCTTTGTGTGGGTGAGGATGTGTCGCGCATGACAAGTGTGGTGGCTGTTCACGACGCAATCGCCGGCCCGAGTCACTTGCCGAAAATACCACCGAATTCACTGCTGTCCGACTCACTGGATACTATTAGCTGGATCGACTGTTGTGGTTTCCCGATTACACCACTTGGACCAATCTTGTTTGTCTCTGCGCTGTCATAAAAGTGTGCATCTATCTCCCATGAGCGCAAACATCTCAGGCTCCATTTTCGATGGGTAATCCCGGTGTGACCGGCTGCGCCGATGTGATTTGGCCGTCACTCGAAACGCTGGGTGCTCAATTACGTCGTACACGCCGTGACATCGTGATATTGTTGTTGTTCGATTCAGGACACGCCTAGCCCACTCCCTTTCGTCCTTGTAGCAACTTGCACATCGCACACACAAGACAACATATTTGTAACAAATGGACGAGCGCAAAAATGTGGGCCTTCTTTCGGCAAGAAAAGTCCGATCCCCTCCTTCCCAGCCTCTATGATACACGCGTACGTGAAAACTCCACACGTGAGCTGTGCATGTTCAAAAAAGCAATACCCTGCGTCGGCAGACAGCTCCAGAGACTACTGTAGACCAACCAAACTGTTCTATCTCCTCTATCGCGGGCGGGCCGTTTCACAAGACACGCCTTCTCCCCATCCCCTCTCTCCTTCCAAGCTCGCACATCGGCCTGTTCATTCCACCATCTCGCAACGCGGTTCGCAGCGAACCACGGGATACTCCCCCCTCTTTCTATCGAGTCCTCACTATTCTACAAACCTTGCTCATGCTGATTTGGCCGTACCGGACAGCACGGAATCCCGTGCACAGCAGTGCTTACCGTGGATGTTTATACCAAGCGCCAGCTTGGCGGGATTTCGGGGCCGACAGGATGGTCGACGCACAAATTTCATGACGGTGCCTACATAGGATGAAACTGCAGGCGTGAGGCGGTGTGGGTACCGTCTTCCCTCAACCACGGACCCCCCCAGCAATCGTTAGAAGAACAACAATTCATCAGCCCGAGACGCTGCTAGCACCAGAGCACTGATAGCACGATCATCACCACTGCCCCGATAATCCTGTACGTCCGAAGAGCGCGTCCTTTTGCTATATCTGCTGTTCTCCATCTTCGTAGAAAACACCTGCACGCATCCTCGTGCCGTAATCCAGAAGCATCACATTCAACACCTGGATGAAACGACGCACACGCACACACACAATCTGCAGCCTTTGGCCGACCGCCGAAACTATCATGAGCAGGCAAGGCCACCCCGCGGGGCTGTACAATAACGCAAGAAAATACTCTACTAATCGAAGGTATTTCCTTCCCGCCGGCAGCGGCCGCAAGGCCTACGGTGATGCAACCCCCCCCCAGACTGTACATCTTTGCCTTCCGCCAACCAAACGCCGAGATAATTGCATTGGGTCAAGCACCAGATCTTGCTAACCGCGCTTCCAATGCGATATCGGAGCAATGGACGATGGCGACGACAAGGCTAATTGGGCGCCACACCGCGTATAAACACCCCCAATCACCTTGCGTTACGCCAAAGAGCCTCTTGCTACGGGACGGGGTCCACCCATACTTCATTCTTCCATGTCTCCTTATTCCCTATCGTTGCCCGAGTTATATCCCGAAGTGGAGGAAACAACAATCCCCTCCACTTCAGCTATCGTAGCGCTCGACGATGCAAGCGTGGCCGAGCCCCCCGTCCGCGCACGCCGCCACGAGCGCGTACCGGCCCCCCTCGCGGTGCAGCCTGTTGGTAGCCGTCGCCACAAGGCGGACGCCCGTGGCTCCGAACGGGTGCCCAAGGCTCAGGCTGCCGCCGTGGATGTTGAGCTTCTCCATGGGCACTTCGCCCAGCTGGGAAGAAGAGGCGAAGAGAATAACAGCGACCGATATGTTGATCGACCATTCGAAGAAGCGGTGGAGGGGGGGTGAAAGGACAGCTGCTGTTGACTGACGGGGGGGGGGGGTTTGAAAAGCCAGTTTCGGGAAGACGAAAGAGGGGGCACACAATAAACGTGTTGTACTCCCGCCGTCGCGCCGGCAGACAACAACTCATACCTTCTGCAACACTACGTTGACGCGTACGGAATGTATTCTGGCGACCCCCGCGACCGCATGCCTACGCAGACAAGATGTGCCACGGCACGGATGCCGTGTAAATACGGCTTCGTTTCCTTGTGATCGGTTCAGGCGTTGCGCCCAGGAACACGCCCTCGCACGCACACCCAAAGCCGGGGAAGGAGCACGCGGGATCATTTCGGCCAGGAAGTAAACAATCATCAAGGTCAAGGACACCGGACACATCGAGACTGCTCGTAGGGCGAGGAGAGTCTCAACATAAAATGGGGCGGGAAAAAAACATTTCTTGGCCGTGCGACTGGCGGTATCGCCACCGATTGCCCCTATCGAGACGAAACGCTGCTTTATGTACTTCTAGCTCCCACTCCAAGTAGAAACACGCCCCGTACTTTGCCCCTGTACAACCGGGGGTAGGTTGCGTGTCAGCGCACAAGGGGTGTTTCAAAACATAATTCCTCCACAAGCAGGAGGGTGCGAGCGCCAACTGATACTTCTCAGGAAAGCTCTCGATGAGATATTTTCAAAACCGCCCTTTCGACAGCAGTGGTAACCTCCCGGTTGTGGCGACATCACGCTTTGAAAATCGCTCGCACCCGTATGAGCTGACGGGCAGCCTTACAGTAAGGGGGCTACACCGGGCACAATAGTTACCCACCTTGGCGCTTCTCCCCATGCTCTTCTGCGCGAAATCGGTCGAGTTCATGGCGGCCAGGTTGGAGAGCACCTGTCCCGCAAAGGCCTCGTGTATCTCGAAGACGTCGATGTCGTTCAGCGTGAGGCCGGCATCATCTAGCACCTGTCGGAAGCAAAAAACGAAAAATCCCATGTTATCAAATCCCATGTTATAACAATTGTGCTGGATGCTGTTATTCGACGTCTGATAGCTAGCTGTCGGAAGCCAAATGAAACTCATAATGTGTCACCGTGTGCTGGCTGTGACGTGTGATGGAAAAGCATAACTATGCCCTCACGAGGGGTCAACACCGCCGGGTGACCCTTGGTCGTTTTTCAAGGCACACCAGCACCGGGTACCGCGCCTCCTGGGTGTATGTACTGCCAAAACCTGAAAAATGAAAAATACCCAAAACAAAAAAAAACACACAGAGCAGATAACTACATAATTCCCCTTGCAAAGGGCTTCATATGCCAAGTGGTTTGCGATGGCTACGATAAGTCGATTTGTGCCTTTCTTTGCCAAGACCACACCATACGTTCAAAAAGCAGCAGTAGGGAGGGTAGATCTAAACAGACGGGTTGAATTTTTTTACCTTTGCAGCACCGAAGGCGGGCCCGAGGAGGAGGTCCTCGAACGGGTCCAGGGCCACAAAGGCCCAGCTCTTGAAGCTCGATCTAGGCGCCAGGCCCATCTCCAGCGCCCTTACAATAATGAAAAAAACAATCTAATGTCAGACGCGAACGACAGCACGACGGGTGCTAAAGTAGCGAGTTCTCAGAAGGGATATGCGCCATCCTCACGTGTAGTGAGTAATATGGCAGTTTGGAGGGCGGGAAGGGAAGCAAACGCGGCGGCATGACTACTGGGCGGGGGAACGACCTACCCGCTACAGCAACAACAACGGCATCGCACACTCTTTGTGATTCAACAGGGTACCTAACGGACATCAGCAAACATCAAAACAAGCAATTTCACTCACCCGGAGTACTTCCAAATATCAGCAAACTTCCAAAAACAAATTTGAAGAAGCAACCGATTCCACTCTATCGAGAAGGTACATGCGGCAAAGACACACCTGCCCTCCCACGTCATGCGCGCGGCCGAGGATTACCATTCAACCAATATCAGCACACATTCAACAAAAAAAACGCAGAAAGTTAACCGAACCCATTCTACTGCTGTATCGAGAGGGGACTTGCGGACAAGACACCAACCTGCCCTCCGACATGATGAGCGCGGCCGAGGCCCCATCGCTTAGGAAGGACGAGTTGGCGGCGGTGTGCGTCCCGTGGGGCTTCACGAAGGCCGGCTTGAGCGAGCCCAGCTTCTCGAGGGTGGATTCTCCCTTCACGCCGTTCTCATCGGTGCTTCCGTCCACAGGGATAATCTGTGCCGGAAAGAATGAATCAACGAGGCGCAACAACATGGTCGATAGAGACAAGCAGATCAGGAACAATTGCAAGCCGGGGCACGGACACGCAACAGCAGTAGGTGGTGGTGGTAGTGGCTGCGGTTCTCGGTGGTTCTTCTGTCCAATGGAAGAGTTCCCGCTGCTTCATCCGAAAATTCAAATTATGTCTGTCCAATGGAAGAGTTCCGCTGCCACATCCGAAGATTCAAGTTGTGTCTGTCCAATGGAAGAGTTCCGCTGCCACGTCCGAAAAATTATATCCGTCCGAGGGAAGAACTCCCGCTACTAATTTGAAAAATCACAAAAATTGAAAAAGAGGGGAAGGGGGCATACCGCAGTACCCTGTTTGATGTATGTGTGGTGTACTTGCCAGACACCCATCGTTACATTGTTCTTGCTAACACAGCAGTGTAGGTCTTGCCGTACCAACCCTCGCCCGGGGTTTTACCGGGATGACATGATTCAAACGCCGAATCCGCAGCACCGATACGACGGAGACAGGTGCATCCCACCAGCTGTAAGGAGTTGGCGCCTACGAAAGTACAACACAGCGGTACCGTAGGTGACATGACACAATATTCCACACCCCCTTCGACCAATTTTCAACGTTCGGCTACTCCGCGACGAAAAGGATGTGGTATTTAACAAACGATACGTTTTCGGAAACCTCTCGACAAGGTGGTTCCAAGTAGTTGTCGCTGTGGAGCATCCGAGCTTCGAAAATTGGCCCAAGGGGTGTGATACCTCACGTTACCTACGGTGGTAGTTTACTGTAGTCCCGATATTGTCAGGATGGGAGCTTGCGGGAGGGCGGGATTATCCCGGCGGAGGAGAGGGTGCTGTCGGCCAAATGAAGCTCTATCATGGCTTGATGTCCAGTACGTTCCGAATTTTCTCCCCATAAGAGTAGGAGAAAATACATGTCTTATGAGTTACCGGTATTTTTGTTCATCTGGGCCTTCGTCGCCCTGAAGGGGCACGACTATCAGACTCCCGAACAGGAAAGTGGCGGAGAGTGATAGGCGAGAATCAGCGTGTATTCGACTCAAGGGGAAAAACTTAGCACACGAGTAATGCCAGAGGGGAGAAACACCTGCCACACGCGATTCGTCCCAGAATCGAAGGCACTCAACCTGACCCAAAAACTCGCGCCAAGCAACAGAAAGGATGGGCGTGTGCCTGCTACCCTTTGCGCATGCATATCATACCTCCTGGTCATAGATGCCATCCGCGTGGGCCTTTGCCGCGTTCTGGTGGGACCGCAGCGCAAACTCATCCTGCTCCTGCCTTGAAATACCAAACCTGGCGTAAAACACAAGTATTAAATTAACGTTTCATTGAGACACAAACCGAAGTTGATTTCACCATAAGCGGAACATGGACCCAGGCCCGCTGCCAAGAAGAAATTTCGGGAAAAGGTTCCGCGGAACGTCCCGAACCTGGGAGAAATAACGTCTAAGACGGATTAAAACCGATCCAGACGAACACTATCTCCTCTGGCAGCAAAAAGGGCAAGGTCTGCACCGCAGAGGATCTGTTTCTGTTTGATTCTTGATCAAGGCTTGTGAGTTAACGAGAAGGCCGTAGGCGAGGAATGAACGGGGTGACGGACGCACCATCACCGTCCGGGCGAAGGGTATACTGCCAAGGTTGTCAAAAATGACAACAAGGTATCAAGGGAACATGGGGAAACTTACCCAACGACGGCACACGTACAGCAATCACTTGTCTCCTAGCCTACCGTAAGAGGCGGAGAGATGACAACCCCCTGGGCCGACTTTCAAAGCTCGATTGCTCCACAACCAAGGTTGTCTGTACCGTACCGTATACCGTAACGTGGTATTCCGTAAGAGGCGGAGAGATGGCACCTCCCTAGACCGACCTTCTAAGCTCGATTGCTCAGCAACCAAGTGGATCCTGAAAGAGCCCAATACATCTACGAAAGCCCTAGTTAAGATGAATCCCAAACCACCATTATTGGTGTTGGCACAAGCTTGGACCGAGCAATGGAGCTGTGAGAATTGGTGTACGGGAGGTGCCATCTCTCCGCCTCTCACGGTATGCATTCAAGGGTACGTTTGCTGGCAGACTCAGAATCATGACTCATAGCGACGTGAATTGTATGAGGAGCCAATATCTCCAGAGAACATCTGAGTCCTGCTGCTGCTGCTGCTGTTGCTGCTGCTGCTGCTGCTGCTGCTGCTGCTGCTGCTGCTGCTGCTGCTCTTGCTACGCTTCGTCATTATATGTTTTACTCACGTCTCCACGAACTACTCCACAGCAGCGCTCGCCACACCAATCGAAAAGGAGTCTTAGAACAGATCATTGCGGCCATTCAGATTGTCACGTTTTGAAGGCCTCTTTTCCGCCAAGAACCTCAGCTGGGATATATCTTGTTATCGATCGACACCTGGCAATGCACAATTTCCACACCTCACTTCACGAAAAACGTTGTTCAGCCAGCCTTAAACTGAGAAAAAGGAATCAATCTCCGTAGATACGCAACGATATTCTACGTAGATACCTACCTCCCGGATAGGCGATCGCTGCTGTGGCCCATAACCTCCCCCGTCGTGTAGTTAGCGATGGCGGGCGTCTCCGGAGCGATATCCTACGGTGCCCCACAACAAGCGCACCGGACACCATGCACCAGGGCGCACCACGAGAGGTGAGATAGCGAGTGAGGGTTTGACGATGAAAGCGGTACGCCCAAACATGTGTGGGAACGAAAATAATTTTACCGCGGAGCCCCCCTGCGCAGCCTTGCAGGGGGGGTGCTACAACCATTCACGACGTCTCCCCCCACGGCAAAAATGAACGCTCCGAACTTGCTGTCTACGAAATATCTACCGCGGGCTCGCTGGGGGGGGTGAGAGGTGTGATTTACCACGAGGTTGGTTTACCTTGAGCTTTAGCCCTTTCAGAAGCCCCAAGACGCTCGCAAGGCCCTTCTTCTGGGCCTTCCCTAGGTTGAGAAGGCGGTTCCTGTGTGCCGAACACGCGCGGGACGGGCACGACGGATCGGTTGGCTGCTTGCTGACTTGCCGATCGACACAGCGACCGAAAGCTGCATACCACCAAGTAGCAACAAAGCTCGAAACAAAACAGTGAATCGCGCCCCCGTACAACAACGTCTGAACCTTGAGTAGCAGCGAAAACAGCGAAAATTCCTAGGTTGCTTGTTAATGTCACCCCCTCGGGGACGATTTTTTTTGTGGAAGGATGAATGTCTTGGCTGAAATGAAAAAACAAGCACGCGGTGGCGGAATAAAGCTTGTTCTTTGGGTACACGCGGGGGCAGGATAGCTGGCTGTGTGCCTTCCTCGGGTGAGTGAAAAGTGAAGGGAGGCGTCCACCTCAGAGGAATACCACTCTTCTGTGTGTGGCATCGGATGAGCTCTCCCGTTAGATGCGGCAAAAGCCAGCAGACGGTAGACAGCGGCTGCGACCAGTCTTGGACAAATTGGACGACAACAAGGGGCTCCGTGAAATGCAGGGAAAGGCTCACGACAAGGACACCACGCAACCAATACCAACATCCTCCAATAAATTACCGACACCTGCATGTAAGATCAGCAACTACAGAACGAGAGCACATCGGACATGGATCCTGTGCGGCGTACCTGATTGGCCGCGAGAAGCGAATAGGTAGGTCCGAAAATGTCTCCACGCCACCAGCGAGCACGACGTCGGCGGTACCGGCGAGAATCTTCTCGGCGCCGTTACACATGGCCTGGTTGGCTGAGGTGACAACGGAAATAAACAGCACGACAATCAATGTACACGCCAAGAGAGAGGAGAGGGGTTAAAAAAAAGTCGCGGGAGAAACAAGGTTTGTGGTGGGGGTCGATACGGCCACAAAAGGGGTAGGACCCGGCATTGGAGGCAATGCATGTGGACGGCGAGTGGCGCCAACAACACAATAGCCTACGCGGTCAAGACAGAGGGCAAGCACTAGGGTTGGCACCTTCCCCCGCCGCCTGATCCCATGGTCACAAAAAATGAGAGAAAAGGGGGTTCGTCCATATCGCTGCGACAAGGGTAGCAATCTACGTCCCTAAGGTTAGGAAGGACGACATAGCGATTCTGCCACAATGATCAATACCATATGACTCAGAGCGGTTGTGTTGGGCAGAGCTCAGATACTAGCTCTGCGCCGGGTATGCGGAACACATTCTTGCTAAGCTATCTCCGCGTGTCGTGTGCGACCCCTGCGGAAATTCTTCGCATTTTTCGTTTTTCCAGTCTTTCGTGGCGGCGTAGACAACGAAAAAGAGCAAAGTGAAAAAACACTTTATTTCTTTTGTGTGTCGAGTAGAAGCAAAAGCAGCGGGTATCAAGTCACCTTCGGCGACGGGCGCGAGCCTCTACAAAGCCAAACCCGACACACGACCCAAAAAACACAATACACCGCGCTACAAGAAGAGAGACGTCAAACTTCGATGGACAAGAATATCTAACATCTCGATCGATCGAGGCATCCCGCGGCACACCAAAAACATCGGAAAAAAAGTTTATTTGGTTCCCGCCCACAGCAAGGGGGGGGCGCCCGCCATTAACGGCAGTCGAAAATGGCATGGGCTTGCACGGGGGCGAAGCGGACAACCCACCAGAAATGCACGCCTGGGTGACGGTGTGAGAGGGGACGGAGACAGGAATCCCCGCCCCCATGCCGGCTTCGCGTGCAATGTTGGAGGTTCTCGACTCCTGAGAAACGAGACAAAGGCAAAGCGAGCCGTGAGTTTTGAAGGGAATCGACGACAGCAGCAGATGCCGGACAGAGAGAAAAAATAGCTCTTACGCCGAGCCGATTTGGTGCACCGAGAAATCGGGCAATACAAGGTGGCCGTTGGCCGATTTCTGCACGAATCACTTCTAAATTATCTCGTGACCTGCGCTTGGAATGTAGCGCGATCTTGCCGTTGGTGTATCGATCGAACGCCCCCCCCCCTCAAACAAGCCTTCAAGGGATGACACCCCAAGCAGATTCAGCGGTACAGGCAGCCCGCAACATGTACCAATAGTGTGTCCAGAAATAAACGCCTCTTTCATCATGTACAAGTAGTGGTGCTTCAGAACGAGAATTGGCAGAATCGCACAAACTTCACGACAGTGTTGATAGCGTTCCTAGAAGCAGGCGTACACACCGCACGTCTCTGCACATGGTAAGAAAACGTTAGCTGCGTAGTTCTGTCTCGAGTGCTGCTGCTAGGCACTGCTGTTGTTGATGAGGCCCACCACGGGCTGGTCGTTTTTCGCACCTGGATGACAGTCCCAAACAGAAGGTAGTCCACGTCCTTCGGATCCAGCTCTGGATTCCTGTTCAGCAGCCCCCTCAGGGCGAGCTTGCCGAGGTCAACAGCGAGAAGGTCCCTGGGTGGGGCGCGCAAGAGGTTATTGACAAGTTGGAACAGAAGGGGATGCTTGTTGAGGAGAGTCATCCAGAAAAGGGCAAGTTGGAAGGGGATGCGCTTGGTTGGGAGAGTTTTTCATCTAGACAAGGAGCAGAGGTTAAGGACAAGCAAGAGATTATGCTTACGGGGAAAGATGGGTGATCTAGAGATTCAGGGAGGCTTAATCTTAACCCTGGGAATAATGTTCAATTATCTGCGAGGATGATGCACAGGAACACGGCACCCCAGCGGAAAACCTACAAGACGTCTTAGCTGGTTGCCGCCGCCTGTTTGAGTGGCATCGCATCCTGTGCAACCCCCTAAGCTACCAGATCTGAGAGTACAACATAATCTCGCGCGTGTCGATCCCGTGAGAAGCCGAGTACCGCCACCCTGGTTTATGGTGCTCTCGTTGCTACAGGTCGAGGGGTGTACAGTAGTACTATACCTAAGAGTGGGAGCATAATACGGAGTTCAGAGGGTGGGGAGGGCAGATCTCTGTCTTGTGTGTCTGTGTGCTGTCAGGAAGGATCTCACCACAAACAGTGCGGAACTCAGTCAACTCAACAAAGGAACCGCTCAGCTCTGGCGCCCTCGAGGGTCCATTTGGTACACTATGTGTCCAGCAGTAGTTCTGTGGCAATGCATACAGCAGTAGTTGAGATACGAGTACACCGGTGTACGTGCTGTACACCTGACACAGCCGCAGTACAGCGGTTGTGCTGTATTCTATTAGACTAGTCGACCAACACATTTTCTTCTGAAACCGACGGCAATATTTTGAGGTGTGCGGTACATGCACACCCATGAGTATGAGGGACAGGTGCATTAACAGCTCATTGGCTCGTGCATAACTCTGGCTGCTCAACTGCTGTGAATGCTACCGTATGCATTGCATCTGCATTGGGTGCAGGCGCGGACAGATGTGTAACAAACAAAAACTTCAACTGCAACCAAAAACGGCGGAGGGACGAGGGACGGTTCCCACACCAACTTGTAGATCGCGCCGTTCCCATTCACTACTGTGGATGATACAGATCTTCTCTCCCACTGACAAAAAGAAGCGCACGCTGCGGCAGACGGTTTCCGCACCGGGACCTGCGTTCACAACAGCAGGTACCCCATGGGTCTACATAGCAGCATCGCTGCAATGTTCGTTCCTTTTCGTCGGGCGGATGCTCTCAAATCCACGGCGCAATGGCAACCCGCTCGAGATCCACTTCTGTCACTACAAGACGCGAGCTTGTGGTGAGCGAGGCAAGAACGCGAACAGACCGGAACGACGGGAACGCTAGCTCACTTGTATGTCGTGCCACTCAAGACGAAGGGGATGCGGGCACCGTCGACGAAAACGGGCTTTCTGCTGCTGCTGCTGCTGCTGCTGCTCCTGGCTGAAGACGAGTTTGCTCGGCGGCCGCAGCTAGCTCTTGCTGCTGCTGCTGCTGCTGCTGCTGCGCGCGAGGACACCGTCGCGGCTCGCGCTGATCGCATCGTCGCGGTGACTCCTTTATGAACCATGGCCTTTCTTAGTGTGCGTGGGCGAGAAAAAGATAGAGAGAAGCACAGAGCAGAGCGAAAGAGAGCTGTGCTGTGTGTTGTGGTAGGTCCAGTCGGTCCAAGGAGCTCGGAAGTTTCAGGAGCTCCGCCAATTCTTTGGCACTGTGAGGTGGGTACGTTGAGGTTGTCCAGCTTGCGTGCTCCGCGGCAGCAGGAGCCGCCGTCGCACAGACTGAGACATGTCCTGTGTGTTCCCTTGCCTGCCACGCAGCGACTGAGTGGTCGAGACTAGCACCAGCGTGTATTACTGGATGACCGGAGATGCGGTTCAGCGTTTGCTCTTAGCGGTGAGCGGGATGCTCTCAGCTCGGACGCTAGCGATTTCCGGAGGAGGAGGAGGGCAATCGATGCACCTGCGCTCCTACCGAACCAACGTGCTGCATCATGCTACCGCGCGGCAATCGGCGCTGCTGTACACACTCCAGACGGGTCGTAGGACGACCGAATTTTTGAAGCCAAGTGGTCCCGTGAGTCATGCCGGTGAGTGCTGATCTCCACTACCTGTGTGCGGTTGTTGTTGAAATCGAAAACTCACATGTATGTCTTGAGCAGCATGTTGTACTTTATTGTATATAGTCTAGTCTACATGCAATACATGCGGTTGCTTTCTGTCGTGTGTACGTCTCAGCATACAGCGGTACGCCGAATGGACTACGGGTAGAATGCATGTACCCCTTGACATGTGGAGAGGTGTGTCGCATGTATCAATCGTCCAAAGTCTGAAGTTGATGATCCAGAGAGGACGCAAAAGAACCTCAACCTGCAGTCCAACCGTTTTACGTTGCACCGCATCGACGGCCGGGGCCCGGCGCCGGGGGCGGCAAAGTCGTTGTCGGTCGTGTCATTCACCAATCGTCAAGTTTGTCAAGCGTCAAGGCGAAGAGCCTCCTATCCCCCGGCCAAGAAAACGCCCGGGTGGGTACGGGGCTTACTGGGGTTATCACCACACACAAATACACCCACAGACCATCGGGTAACGCTGTTCTTACATTCTTCGAGTAACTACATTGAACAATCGAACCATGCCCCACACTGCGACGCGCTCATTGGCATATCTGAAAATCGTTCCATTGGGTAAATTTGATGAATACGCAACGCGGCTGGAGAGAGAACAGGAGGTTCCAAGTTCCCTTTTTCATGTTCCCATGTTCATATTGTACATGGCCCGCCGTCAACCAGAGTTCACGGACGAACGCACGCGACCATACTACCGGCCGTCGTCTCAAAGATTGTTGTAGCGCCTGGATCTCTCCGCAGCACATCAATGAAAAACACCGCTAAGAACATCACTACGACCCTCCGTGAGATGCTCCCTTAGGTCGAGCAACCCCTATGCTACTGCTGTGGGCTCAACTGAATCCCGACGTACAACTCTGACATATCAGTCTCGACGGCAGTGTCGACCACTACGAGGGCGCACACGCGCGAAATTGCGGCCAAAAGCTGGCGCCACAAACACACAACAACCCCGAGAACATGCCGCGTCGCCAGATGATTCGACAGCTTTGACTCGCCAATGATGTGTTCTGTTCGCCCACTAAACTGAGCCCCCCACATGTCTTGGCGCCCTTCCTGTAAGCAGCACCATTCCGGTCCGCGTGGGAACGGGCAATAACGCGGCGGCAAGCTACGACACAAAGACTCGTCGGCGTATCTAACGGGGAGGGTCAAGTAGCCGCGGCGGGATGGTGCAACGAGGACGCATTGTTTTCCGCGGGCGACGGCGGGAGCCATGCTCGCCGAAGACATCGGAACGGCGGCGGGCGTGCCGGCCGTGACCTGGCGCTGGCGATGTCTGCCGTAGGCCGCCCCCCGCAACTGGCCCGCCTGTCTTGGCCGACGGCATCGCTATCGTCGTACACCCGGCCAGACGCGCATGTGGAGGCTGGAAGCAGCGGCGGCAACGTTCCCGGGCCGGGGCACGACTTGGCTTCGAAGCAAGGGGTTTCCATTCCCGAGGGAGGCGTTTCGGCCACGAGGGAAGGAGGGGTCGAAAGCTCGGCGGCACCAGGGGCGGGAAGCCGAAGGCAAGTGGCTGGGCGGGAGGCGAGGGCAGCAATAGGAGATGCTGGTCCTGCTGCTGCGGATGCTACGGATGCTGCTGTAGCTGTCGGAGAGGGAAACGACGATCGTTTGGGGTGGGGGGTGACCGATGAGGAAGAAAAGGGTGGGGATGGAGAGTGGTGTCCCCGTGTGGCCAGGGCCAGCGCGTGCGAGGAGGTGCCCCAGCTGACGGAAGCCTTTCGGGAGTTCGACGAGAAGCACCCGGGTGCCACGATCATGTGAGCGTCGTGAACGACGTCGACGGAATTCACGGGCACAATCGGGAAGGACAAAGGTTATGTAGCGATATATTGAGTCCCCAAAACTGGAAATTTAAAAACACCAACTGCAAAATATAGACAAAACACTGCCAATCATTTAATCATTTTGCCGTTCCACCCCCGGGTTGTGTCCTCGATGAACTGCTTTCGCTCCCGCCAATATCTTGCGCGTGAGGAGTGCAGCTATTGTGACTCCTTCAGTACCAGAACGGAGTCACCTACTCAAAGACGTACCCGATCATTGTGTGCGGGAGAGTGAACCTCCCCCCCCCGCCCCTCACAAACCTCCTCCCCACCCTTGGCAGGGATGCGAGGTCAATGGTCTAACGACTGCGGCATGCACGACTATGCGTACACCCCCCCCCCCCCCCCCCCCCCCCCCCCCCCCCCCCCNACCCTCCGCACAGATACCTTGCGCACTCGGGGTCCCGCCTGTACGGAACCAACACCGCCAAATCTGACGTCGACCTGAAGGGAATTTTCATCCCTGACGTCCAGAAGGAGAAGGAGGCTCGGCGGGCGGCCGCGCAAGTCAAGGCTGTGGCGAAGGCTCAGGTGACGACGTGGGTCGATGGGGGGGCGTACTCTTATGCTTTGCATGCCTTAGCGGTCAGACCATTGACTACGAGAGGACGGATTGTTGTTCCCACAGGACCGATCACCGATGGCCAATGGTTCCTTCCTACTGTGTGGATCAATGGGGGGGGGGGGGGGGG
>CACKRE030004412.1:121800-165102 GCA_902602495.3 Ectocarpus sp. CCAP 1310/34
TTCAAGCAACGAACCCCCCCCCCCCCTCCACCGTCCGATCCATTTTGGATCTCACGCCGGAGAGTTTTGGGGTGTCTTAGTTCTAAGTCCTCCACCGGGCGGGGCGCGATTATTCGCCAAGAGGAAGCCCGGCGAACGGATGATTGAAATTTTGAAGTTAGGGCTGGGGACGTTCAACTCACATCGAAACTGAAGCTTAAATAGCTGTCCAACAGCAAACGAATCTCTCCTATGTAGTAAATACATGTGTTGCAACGGCCACGACCGAAATACCGCCGTTGGTCAACCTCTTCCTCCTCCGCAGTTCGATAATATGCAACATACGTCATGAGCACAAATTACTGCGGTACCGTCAAGGGAAGTATATCGCAGAACGCGAGCTTTGATATTGACAAATTCAGGGCACCAGAAATGGCACACGAAAGACACAAGCCCAGTAGGAAGGCATCGCGAAAAAGAGAAAGCGTTGATTCTCGCACAGGGCGGCAGTAGAGGCTTCTCAAAATACATCAAGCATCTACCTCCACACGCCCCCTTTGAAATCAAGATAAATCCAGACTATTCTAAATTCAAGTCCAAGGAGCCAAACGGCAGGCTCTTAAATAAGCTGTGTCGCCAAGAATCTGGTGCGTGGTACTTGTATCACTAGAGGACGTCCTACAAAATAGTAGCGGGGGGTGCGTGTTGGCGCGCTCAAATCTGCTGCTTCTGTGGTGGTGATATCGAGGGTCGTAGTAGCGGTCTGCTGCACAATCTCCGCAAATCTCCGCAAATCTCCGCAGATGAGACCGACACCCAACCTCTTCTACTGCTTGTGCTCGCCGCCACTGACCCCAATCTCCTGAACTGCGGGTTCACAGCAGGAGCTGTGCCACTGCTGTTGTAGCGACTGCCGTTCAGGGGTTTTCGGTCCGTGGCGGTGAGCACGGCTGTAACAAGGTTGGATGCCGCTTGGTTCCGGCGCAGATTTCGGACTGTTTTCGAGGCTGCCGCGACCTTCGATATGTCAGCTCCAGTAGCAAACCTGAACGTGCCAGCACGCACGACGCCTCTTGATGTTGTCCTCTACTGATATTTAGAGTAACTTAATACCAGGTTCCCAGGCGGGAAGTTTCTTTCTGTTACTTTGGATTTAGGAGCCAGCGTCAAAACCCCTTTTCTGCCTCCCCTTACCATACGTTTCCCTTGTCGTCTTGAGTCTTGAAGCACCCCCTGGAGGACCGAAACCCATGAGACCAGCCGGAAGGGGAACTAACATTACACGACTGACACTCTCTCGCGTTCAGACAGCACGCGTTTCCTGAACGTGAAGCAACTGCCAACGGCAAAGCAACCGAAACTGCGTATTTGCACTTCACAGCAGCAATACTGCTGTACCATAAGAAAATAATGTCGAGCGGTAAATGTGACCGCGTTTGGTTCACTTCTGAAAGCCTACCCGTTCTAGAGAGTAGTCAAGGTGCAGTCTTCCCAACACAAGTGAGGGTTGAGGGACACCAGCCTGATACCGACCGCTTTGTAGGAGAGCACTCTTGTTACCGCCAGATCCAACGTGCTGCCGCCTACAACGTAGGGAAGGATCGGTCGTTTTCACGAACGTTTCGCACTGGGGCCAAGTGCTTCTTTCAGCGCGAGTACACGCCAGCCCGATACATGTGCTGCACGGTTAACACCGCACGCGCCTTCCAGGTATCAAATAATAGCTGGCTGGTGTTGCACAAAAGCTTGGGGGTGCAGTCAACGTCCGTTCCAGCGAATGTTCAACGTTCAAACGTCGGATTTTCCATCCAGTAAGCAGCGACCCACTGCTACATAGCCCCCACCAGTACAATGACGTATGCACACCAGGCGCACATAACGACAAGATAGTGAAAAAAACGAGCCTCCTTGTTGCCACCAGTCGCCACTTGTGCACAATGCACGAGGCGGCACCTCCCCGCACAGCGATACGCCGATCATTTGTTGTATAGACTATACAACAGTAGGACTCTCGGCTCTCATGGAGACTACCGCAGCCCCGCCGTCCCTGAACCAAAACCAAAAACTGATTCAACCCTGTCACCCCACAGAACTATCTCCGAGGTAAAAGGAGCCCTGCCTTAATAGCAGCGGCTTGTTTGTACTCAGTTACAAAGTCTAGACACAATCATTCGGGCACCGGACAAATGCTTAGTGCGGTCTGCGGTAGCGCGATACACGTGTGCCATGAACACGTTTTCAGCACGGTGCTCGCCCGGCACGTGTATCAAATAACTCCGCCCGGCAAGGTGGGGCAAGTAAAAAAAAAGCAAAAGGAAGAGGATGATGCCAAGGTTGGGTGGTACCCCGAGAGAGTGATTACTGCCTCGTCCATCGTATCGTATCGGTGCCGAGGAGCACCCGTCCTTGTGTAACGGCATGCCTCTGCTCTCCGCGTGCGTGCCGACATCGGAATGTGTCGAAGAGGCTCGGACGCTCAGCCCCAACAGAACATATTTGGCTGCACGATACTACCGCACGATGCATGCATTTTCAGTCTCGCATCTGGATGCTACATCGATCGTGCTACACATGCCTACAACACACAACGCGCGCTCACGGCCACACCTTTGCTGTTC
Organism: Ectocarpus sp. CCAP 1310/34; assembly: GCA_902602495.3. Lineage (NCBI taxonomy): Eukaryota > Phaeophyceae > Ectocarpales > Ectocarpaceae > Ectocarpus > Ectocarpus sp. CCAP 1310/34. The sequence goes on from CACKRE030004412.1 coordinate 124,398, forward strand.
CACCTGTCCGCCTCTGCCTGAGCGTCGCCCACGTCCTCCGTCATGCCCATGGGAACCCCTCCCTCATGAGTGCCCATCGCCACACAGCAGGGAAGCTTCTCAACTTTCTCTCTCACAAGCCGCTGCCCTTTGGTGTTCGGCCGATGCTCTGCCGTCACGGAACCTTGCCAGCCCAAAGTAATAAAACCCTTGTGTTTCCCCCCTCGCGCCTCGTGGTGTGTCTTGGGGGAAAGCTCAGTCCCTTCGCCAGCAGCCCGTTCTCACGAAGGCTCGCTCCCTCTCTGTCACACCCCTCAACACTCAATGTGGCGGGGGCACGGTAGGGATGAATACGGCAGCGGAGACCTGCGAAAACATCGCCGGATCTTTCATCGACAGAACAAATTCACTGCATGAGCATCGTAGATTGCGTAGATATAGATAAGCTGCCGTGAATGGGTGGACGCCAGATGCCAGGATATTTGCTCCTTCCATGGTGTTTGCCACAGCTTCACAGTGCTGCACACTGCACACCCGAACAACGCCGTGTAGCTCAGCTCGTGCGAGTGTCTTGATCTACACTTCACATGACACGCTACTGCTGTACCCCCTGTTTTCGGCGCCGACCACACACGACAAAATTATGAGTAGTCCGTGGGGTGGTGGCTTTATTTATTTTCGACGCTCGTTGCTCTGCGTCCCTCATCGCTGTTCTCGATACAATCTGGAACTTCAAGCCTGTGTAGTCTCCAAACTTGTGGACTAGAAGACCTGGTTAGTATTCCTACCAACGATACAGTCCACAATAAACAGCGAAGCAAGTCTGCTGTAGGTGCAGTAGTAGGCAGGAGTGCATTAAGTGTGTTGTCTCTCGACAGCGCCACATATTTTGGCTGGAAAACGCAGCGGCGCAACAAAAAAGCGCCAGCCGGAATAGACTATAGAAGACTACATACATACATACATGTCGCGGTAGAAACAACGAGTTGAGTGAGTGCCGGGCGCCGATCTCGCGTATAGACTACAGCTCAGTGAGTGGCTTTCACCCCTACCCCGCACCCCGCACGACATGATGGAAAAAATCACCCGGATAGAGAAACTCTTATTTTTATTATTTATTTATTTATTTATTTATTTATTTATTTCTCCCATCATTGGACTCCGTCGTCTGCCCCTCTGGCCCCTAGTCTATCCTCCACTTCTACTCCTAGCTAGACGACCCAACCGGGGTCACATAGGAGGGGGGGGCTGGACCCCCTCCTGCGGTTCCTGCCTGAGTGAGGTAGTTTCATCTGCTTTTTCTTTTTTTGTCTCCCATCATTGGACTCTGTCGTCTGCCCCTCTGGCCCCTATCCTCCACTTCTACTAGCTAGACGACCCAACCGGGGTCACATAGATAATAGGAGGGTGGGGCTGGACCCCCTCCCGCGGTTCCTTCCTGCCTGAGGTATTTTTATCGCGAGAAAAGTACAGCAATCCCTTCCCTCGCGACTTGCTACGAAGTCGATTATGGTTTACCAACAACAACGAGCTTTCTTTGCAGGGTGTCGCTTTCATCCTAGTAGTCTAGACCAGGATTTATTTAGTGAGAAAACAACTCACTCTGTCGAGACTCGAACCCATGATGACCTGGCCCTTAGGAGGCTGCGAGGTTACCCACTAGATAGACCACCGGGGCTTGCTGCATGTACAAGAAAGATGTGACGACACAACTACTGTGATAATAATGCTGCTGGAGCATCGTGTCCCCGATGCCGGTAGGGGTTTGTTTGGGGTTTGGGGTTGGGGCCCCCACGGCGTTGCGGGAGAGACAGGTCTTTTGGGGGGGGGGCTGCCTGTTAGACATGAAAGAACAGCCATTGGTTGCCAGTCAAACTCTCGCCGAAGAAAAAAAAAACACTGAGAGACAGACACTGTTAGAGCGACTTTGTCGTCGCCAAACTCTCGCGGAAAAAAGAACAACGATGGTGCATGACAGACACTGAAGCTGAAACTCATCAGATGTGCCAGCCAAACATAGCACCATGCCTCCATTCGGCTGATTGGTGTTGGTTTCTATATACAGTATATTCTGCGTCAGTAAAACCACCAATCAATTTGGCCTGCGCCAAAAGGAAAAACGTGCGCATATTAATAGTCCATTTGTTACGATGTCATTATTTGGGCTATTTTTAGGCTGTCTTTTTTTTGAAAAAATGACAACTAACTGGCCAAAAAGCCTCGTGTTATAGGCTGTCAAATAAGGATCGTTGTCATATTTTAGCAAGAGAAGACGTTGTAACACGGGGCTATTTGGCCAGTTGTCAGTTGTCATTTTTTGAAAAAAAGACAGCTTTAAAAAAGCCTAAAAAAAGACATCGTAACAAGTGGACCTATTGCAGGGAAAGAAATACAGCAGTGCTGGCCCGCACTTACTTAAGAATCTCCTATATCGGGCGAGGCTCAGTTCTTATTGGCTGCCCCAACCCGAGCACCAGTTCTTATTTGCCAAGTTCTTATGTCGTCGTCCATCCTTCTCCAGAAAGGGGCGTTCTTGTTCTTACATTATTTTAGCATCATCATTTGCTATCTATATTGTCGGCTGTCAACCATGAGCAACACTACTAGAACTAACTGCTGTCGATACAAGAAAATGCCAACGAATGGAGCAGCAACTGTCAACCTTCTTGGTCCACAAGGGTGACGTTGGTCCTGCGTACCCTTCCTGATCTACTGATGCTCTCAAGCGAAACCCGCAAGGGGGAACACTGAAAATGAAACGTGTCCCTTGCCAGTAGCGTGACAAATTTACGTGTCCCATGCATCCAGGTGACAACGGCAAATACCGGNGTCGTCGTCCATCCTTCTCCAGAAAGGGGCGTTCTTGTTCTTACATTATTTTAGCATCATCATTTGCTATCTATATTGTCGGCTGTCAACCATGAGCAACACTACTAGAACTAACTGCTGTCGATACAAGAAAATGCCAACGAATGGAGCAGCAACTGTCAACCTTCTTGGTCCACAAGGGTGACGTTGGTCCTGCGTACCCTTCCTGATCTACTGATGCTCTCAAGCGAAACCGCAAGGGGGAACACTGAAAATGAAACGTGTCCCTTGCAAGTAGAGTGACAAATTTACGTGTCCCATGCATCCAGGTGACAACGGCAAATACCGGAAATGCCGAAATGCCGCCAAAATTNACCAAAATTCCACTGAAGGTTCACCAGAATTCTACCCTTCAAAGAGTCAGCCAAGTATGCACATGAAGGAGCGCACAGGCAGCCACTCGTCTGAGTTACTCCCCCACCTCTCCTGGTTTTCGGAGCTAGCCGGCAATTCGGATCCAGCCGTTGTGCGATACGTAATCATCTCCGTTAGGATTTGAGGAGGGCGGACTCGAAAGCTGTAGAGAAGCACTGCGCCTTTTCGCTCCTTCCTACTGCTGCTTGAGACTGACTTGGGCCCTCCAAAACTCCGACAGGTACGAACGAAATCCTTTGTGTGTGGTCGAAGATGGACTGCGTCTTTGTACAAGCCCAACATGCCACCATGCACAACATACACGGGTGGCCAACAGACCGGGTTGTAGGGGCACTTTTGCCAACCTGAATCGAGATTATTTTGGCACGAGTTGCAACCTCACCACCTTGGGTAATCCTCGCAATGCAAGGGCGGCCAGGTTGTGTAAGGTATTCCTTTCTTGGAGGTTGCGCGTTGTTTTCAAGTCGGACAGGGGGCAGGTTGCCGATGCTAGTGCAAGGTGTACCCTTCCTTGGTGGTTGTGCACTGCTAACAAGCTGGACGGGGCGGACTGCCGATGGCGGCGCAAGGTGTACCCTTTCTTGGTGGTTGGTGCGCTGCTAACAAGCCGGATAGGGGTCAAGCTGTCGATGGCGGTGCAAGGTGTACCACTTCTTGTGGATGGTGCACTGCTTACAAGCTGGACAGCGGGTAGGCTGCCGATGTCAGCGCAAGATGTACTCTTTCTTGGAGGTTGGCGCGCCATGCACAAGTCGGGTAGGGGGGATTGCTTCCCATTGACCACAACAGGCCTGCTGCTGTCTATGAATGGCACAGCACGGCGTGCTTCCACGTACGTACGTACGCGCGCATCGCGTGTCTTTCGTGTTTGTTTGAAGGCACATACACTTATTTATTTCCCCGCGAGCGAGCGGTGATACTACAGCAGTAGTAGTAGTAAATTGAAAGTGGTTCTTCTGTAGACTAGCCATTATTAGCATCGACCGACCCGGCTTAACCCGCTGACCAATGAAAACAGACAGTCGTTCCGTGCGGCTGACTAGGGAAAATAACGCGTCTCCTTCTATAGGCCATGATCGTGGACACACAGCAGTGAGGGGGCGTCAGTCATGGGAGAGCCTAGATAGACAATATAATACTATTCTCCGGATGAAAGACGGAAACGGTGCTGTAGCACATGGCGAGAAATGCAGGTAGTACGTGTACCGAGGATTCTGCTGTCGAGACTAACTCGTTCGGTTCGTGTGTGTTTGTTTCGGTCCCGTTCGCTTGACATGCATGCATGCTGTTGCTGCTTTCATCAGATATCCTACAATACACATAGTCTACATACATACGCAAATACATGCATATCATCGTCCTCCTTCCGTTCACCACTCTCTCTCTCTCTCTCAAACCAGGTATTTTATACTGTTTGTAGTAGCGTGACGTTATAATTACCACTTCTGTGGATGTCTGCGCGCGTTTCTTGAATGAAGTAGAGTAAGTAGCATGCTCTGTCTGACGTAGCCGGACAATAAACGACAAGACGGTTGGTTCTCGTTTCGAAACCAGCCGCGGAGGGAATAATAACGGTCCAACCAGCCCCAAATTCAGATAACCTGCTGCTGCTGGGTGTACAAGAAGGATGTGACGACACAACACCAATACTTACTACTGCTTGCTGTACTCCTCGTGGCGATGTGCTGCTACTACTGTAATAATTTTTATGAGCAGTCTAAAACCGTGGAGAGACAACGACTAAACGCGGAGAGACAACAATTTCAACGACAACTGTTTGAAGACTACAGTTACACTGTTGCACATAATCGACACAAATGCTGTATTACATACTACACGTACACCGACAACAACACCGACATCGACGACGGCGGCGGCGAAGAACACAATTTTTCACCAGTACAATTGCATCGTAGGGTATCCATGCAATGGAACGTGTGGTCCTCCCGGCAGGATGGGTCGCCGCATCCACGTTCCTTCCTCAAACGGAAAGTCAGAAGTGAAGGAGCGCGGGGCAAAGGCGGGTAAGTTTACAGATAACTCTGCGGAGCTCCATCCAGTCCTCATGGAATGATATCGGTTGATGTGCCTGTTCTTGTGGTGGATAATACGCTTGTTTGTGATCTTCCAATTGCCCAGGTTCGAGGTAGCGAACCGCGTTTGGCTTGACCCCGCCAAGCATTCATTGATGGTTCGCCAGTCTACATATTCCTCCTCTTTCTTATGAAATGCGGGGGCCTACTCTGTGGTGTGAACGCCACCACCTCGGTTCGCTTTCATCGACATGTTTCATAGGCGTGTCCTCAATGAGGGAAGAGCACCGACGTTCTTCCGGTGCTGCCCCGCCGCCCTCACACGCACAACCCGAAATAAATGCACAACCTGAAAAAAGGGGGGCGAAAACAACCAAAAGAGGTGTGCTTTCTACATAGAGCGGCCAATAGGCGAAACAACACCACATTATTCCGAGGTTGGGGACCCAGGAGGTCGCTGTGTATCAGGAACACTCTAGCTTCTTCGCTCAATCCCTCCCTCCCTCCCTCCCTCCTTCCCTCCCTCCCCTCCTCCCACAAAAAGGGTGTCTTCGTCCAGTTCAACAAAAGTACTCGGCGAAAAACACAGTACAAAGCAGCTACGCCGTTGTTTGGAAGGCGGCAGCTGCTGTCTCTGTTGTTTGCACCGGCGCCGCTCGATCTTGGAGCAGCTGGTCCATCCAAAGCGCCGTCGCAAAGTCCGAAGCCGCGGCTTCGCCGTAGCCGTTCAAACTCATGCCGCCTCGGTCGCTCTTACCCCGACCAGCTTCATCACCCACCTTCTCGCCGCTGCTAATGTCGGCGGAATCGCCTTGGTCCATCTTGGCATATAAGCCTCCCCTCCCCATGTACAGCTTAGGGGACGGGGTGGGTGCTAGGGTTATGGCGTTGCTCAAGGCGGCGATGGCCCTAGCAAGACCTTCCCGCTTGTGTGATCGGTCTCTAGGGCAGGGCGGCGCTTGTCCCGTCGATGACGACATCGCCCCTATCTTCTCTGCCGCCGCGAGGTTCACGCTGATCGCAGACAACGCTCGCGATCGCGCCGCCCCGGCAAGGCTCAAGGGCCCTGGTGGTACCTGGGGTAGCATGTTGAAAGGGACTCAATTAGCCGGTGATCGTAAGGTAGAGACGATGTGTGGTGCAAAACGCGGCGTGACTCCTCCTATTGACGCGGTGTCCCAGCCCGATTGCATCATACCACTTGAGCTATGTGTACGCGTAGCGGCGTACCTCTCTCATACTGGGCAACGTGCAATATCTTGAAATCTTCGTGTGAAGCACAGGAATGGATACCGACCCTTTGAAATATGCGCTACTACCAAATGGTGCATCTGGCGACGTGATCGGGTGGGTCTGAGTCGTCGCCACACCGGCGTCTAAGTTTGCCCCCCGTATCACAGAACGGTCGAGATGCTAGCTTGTACGTTTCCGACACGAACGCAAGTGCCGCTTACCACCCACTGGAGTCCAGCTTACTTAGTGGATTACCGCACAGCCTGACTGGAAGGGAATGGGCCTTAACGAAGAGCTTCATGAAGACGGTACCTACAGCGACAAGCGCGTACCCTCACCTTGTTGTGATCGTCGTCGGTGTCGTACCCATTGGACATTTTAGCCGCTATCTCGGCCGAACCGAGCTGTAGTCGGGCGTTTCTCCCTGGACTATTTCCGTGGCTGGTTGTCGCTTCCCCATTCCACGGCATTGGCCCCAGGACCGTCAGCGAGACCATCTGGGCCACGGCCAGGACCGTGGAGGGCCACCACTGTTCATGCCGATGTTGGGCAACTTGCCGAGAAATGGCGAGCTTTTGAGTGGAGCGGAACGCGACCTGGGCCACCCGCTCATTGCAAGCCAAAAGTTCTGCAATTTCTCGTGCTATCGCCTCCTGGTTGGTGTGATTTGGAAACGAAGGGATGGGACGGAACGACTCGTGAGTATGCCGCCGACTTGGTAGATGCACCAGGCTAAACAATACTCTCTTGCTCTACAGAACGGCGGTGCGACGAACCTTGCGGAGAGAAACACGGATGCCTGTCCCGACCACGGCTGCTAAGTGCAAGCTGGCAAGGTTGTGGTGAATCAGGCGTTTCAGCTTCAGCACTTCACATGTCCTGTCCTGACGGTCAGACATATCCACAGCGTCATAGCCCGACCACAGCCCGCGGCATGCCCCCAATTCCTTTTGCCGATCATCTACCATGTCTCTTTGTCCGCCAACTAACACTTGACCATCCGTCCAGTCTCCGCTCCCCTTGTGCGAATGCGTCTCACGCGTCTGCCCCAGTAGCCCGTTGTTCTGGCCTCCGTCAGCCATGATACCGTTGTCGTCGACATTGCCGGAGCTGAAAGCATCCGAAGGACCCTCTAGCCTGCCAAGAATGCTGTGGCAGATTTGCAGCGCTCGTCGGTAGTCCTGTTCAGCTTGGTTCCACCGACTCTTCTTCTGAAGGAGGCAGCCCCGCAGGACCAGGCTCTTGGCGAGATCGAACGCATCGGTGCGCCCTCCTCCTGTCAGGAGGAGCCCTCCTCCTACCACCACCGTGGCCTTAGAGCTTCGCATGAAACCGATCGATGTCCTGGCGGCGAACGGATCATCATGTTGGGCACCATGATGTCCCCCGCCGTTGCCGGCAGCATCGCTGCCATCGTCACCTGCTGTGGTAGATGTGTGCCACATATTCGCCGCCATCGAGACGGAGGCAACACAGTGGGTGTGATGTCTTGGTCCTGGGTGCTTATTTCTGACCGTAGCAGGCGGGGAGGGTTGGGGCAACGCATTGACATCGCCTTTGGTCCTCTCAGTCGATGCCGAGGCTAGTGCGGCATCCCTGTGCTTGAGTTTGGCCGTACGGACGGCGACATCCGCGGCCGAAACGGCCTGATCGGCGGCATCCAAGGCCTCAGGCATGCGGCGAAGCCGCGCGAGGGTCGTTGCTCGGCAGCGCATGGCGGCGTGATGCGTCGGGGCCATGGCGAGCACGGAATCTAGGAGGATGAGCGAAGGATAAATTATTGCCGCTTTCGTCGGGGTATGTCCGGCCGCCGGCACTACCCCTGCTACGGGTGCTGACCCCTTTTCAGGTTGTGGTTCCCGATTCTGATTTTTGGACTTGCCGGCGAAGGAGGATGTGGTCTCGTCGCCATGTTCAACGGCGGTCTCAAGGGCCTTGATCATATCGCGATAGAGATTGAAGATGAGGGAAAGGAGACAAGGCCAAGAGGTCGAGTTTGTCAAATATTGTTGGAAGCCTAGACCAGCTCGCACAGGGTTCGGTATGCAATATTTCCCATTTAGGGTACACGACCATCGTTGCTACTAGCATGTCGCGGGTATTGGACAACAGCCAATACAAAGGCGATGGCATGCACACAAGGAACAAAACGCATTTCTTGAGAAGGTTTTGTGGCATTGATGGTGGAGTCTTGCTCAAGTCAACCCCCTCCTGTACGGTCAACTCATGTTGCATCGTTTGCGTCAGGCAAACCCTCATTGACTATGTCGGACGTGCCACATCTTCACCTTGTGTGTCACTTTCAAAAGGCCGCTCTTCAAGATACCGATACGCTTTGGCCGCACTGGACGGATATTTAACGGCAGAGGATACACCCTTCGTTTTCTACAGCGTTGACGTCATCTGCGTCGTTGTGTCTCGGTATCTTGTGTGCCCTAGACTGCATACCTCACTAGCGTTCAGCCACGCGGCGGAGGCCGTGGGGCATGCGTGTATAGCGTGCTGAAAGTTTCGGAGAGCGCGTGCGCCGCTCCCGTGCTCAGCGGCGAAAGAGGCGCAAGTTGCCGCCTGTTCCAGGTGGTTTGGCCCAGTAGTAGTCAGAGCAGGGTTTTCGTCGACGTAATCGATTGTCGACGGATGAGTCAGCAGAGGGGGTGCAAGGATCCCACGAGTCTGGATGGTTGCGCATCGGATGATTACAGGGAAGCTGCTGCAGACTACTGCTCGTTGCGCAACCCGTCTGCGTACGTACGTCTTTGTGGTGAAATGCCGTGCCGGGGCTGGTTGTTATATTTGCGCTGAAAAAATGCCCCATGAGTTTGCGTATTACTTAACGTCCGTGGCGGAAAATCGCAAGCCCCAACAAGAACGTTGAAGATTTCTGAAATATTTCCGTTCGCGGCTCACATTTGATTCTCCTGCTTGGACGGGAGAATAACCGAGGCCGACTTGACAGACCTCCCCGCTCGTCGCCGCTAGATTTCCGAGACCGACTCTAATGGAAGCCACCTCACACGCGAGAAGCCGGGTGGAGCGTAGCAGCTTCCGCAGACGATTTCTTGCCGCCTGTTACGGAATCGCGATCGGCGGGGGGGTGTTCTTCCGCATGGCAACATGTGTGTCACAACCACGTCTTGCACAGTGGCGTCGCGACGGACTCTCGTATCGAAATTCCGGACGGTTCACATCGACGTTTCCCCCTCTCACCTCGATCACTGAAGGCGATGCCTTATTTGCAATGGCATTGCCCTCGTCTGACCATCGGTCGCGCGTCTCTCTTTCGCAACAAGTTTCCTTCGAGACGGGTCGTATGAAACCTTGTCGGCGTATGTTGACAAATAGGATTGGCCATGCCGCCGGAAAGCCGGGCCTACGTCTAGAAGGATGAAGTCTAGCCATATGTTGCTGCGGGGAGGTATCCGAAACAAGGAACATGTAAGGGACCTAGAGAGTGAAGGATAAGGGATGAGGTACGCTCAACGGTACCACACTTCCCCTCAAGCATGTCGCGAACGTCATCCCCGCGAGTGCTTCTGAGGGGGTCCAAAACGTCGACTCGAAAGAGGAAGTACGGGCACAAAAAAATGAGATATACACAACACACAACGCATTTCCTCGTGTGTGTCATGAATGCCGTGCACACACCCAACCACTGGCTCGCCGCTCACTGAGTCATTTTAGGCACGGGGCAAACTATGTTACCTCACGCGACACTCGGTTGTCTAGCCGTCCATCAGCGAGCGCCCTTCCAATCTCACAGTCCAGCGTGTCCAACGCCCCCCCGGCGAGCGTCATCCCACTACCTGGCGTTCCAGCTGCAGCAGGAACCACGCCGCTGTCGCTGGTGTTTGCGCCGCCAATGGTGGGTGCCTTGAAGCTTTTTAAGCTAGCCCCTCCAAGGTCTTCGGCCGCACCGCGAAAGCGTTGCATCGCAAACCGAACGAGGCCGCGGTTTGCGAGGCAGGCTGCAGGAGTGATCAGCTGCATGATAACGCAGTCCACACGAACCGGGGTGGAATGGGCGGATTGGTTTGGGCTTGCCTGCTGCTTTTCGCAGCCGCGGAGTCCTGGACTACCAACCACATGCGCGTATCAGTATATGTTTCAAGGCACAGGATGAGCAAGGGTTAGAAAGATCGGGAGCTAGTCGTAGCAGCTTCAAAACTATTTCGAAGAGGCTTCAACTATCCGCTAGCAATCGGGTCAGAAGTTCGTTCCTCGAAAACAGTGAGGGAGAAAAACATGCTCTATCTGAAATCTGTGGCGCCTCAAAGCGTGAGAAGCAACGTATAGTAACCCGGGTTAACGCCTGGGCAGGTGTGTCGCCTTGATGTGTAACCTTGACGTGAAGATTGGTGCAGAATGTTAAAGCGCACGAGGAAATAGCCGTGAACAAGGAACGTCTTTCTCAATGCCGGTACCAGTCAGATACCAATGACCAAACGCTAGCGTTGTACCCCGGAGAAATATCTGCACACCTTCGTGACGTCTCGTGATACACCCCCAGCTGCAAGGGTGGCTATCGCGCGGGTGAATGCCGCTTCTGCCCTTCGCAGCTCTCCCGCGGTGGCCGCGGCCACGCCGAGGTTAAACGCTGCCAGAACTCGTTCGACCGAGCCCGTGGATTCGCGCTCCAAGGCATCGAATTCAATGGAAGCCGTACCTGACCGAGAAGCGTTGAGGTGCACCACTCCCTGGGGGCGGGCGGATGGGGGGTGCCCTCAGCGTCGACAGTGCCCGTGTTGCATAGCAGGGAACGAAACGCGCGTGTGGAAAGAATTGGAACCGACTGAGAATCATTTTTCCTACCCTCTAGTTGCCCATCAAACCAGTATTACCTTAACACACATCCCACGTTCTTCGATAGGTGAGGGCTTCCGTCTGACAGCGCTAGAAAATTGTCTGTGGGGTACGTCGAAGACGTCTGTACCCACCATGTTAATTCTCGACCGAGGATCTCCCACTTCCAAAGACGCCGCCGCTTTGTAGTCCGCGATGGCGCGGTCCCTCCGCCCTAGTCGCGCCTCTAGCTCCGCGCGCAAGCTGTACGCCTTCGCGTTGAAGCCGTCCGTTCCTAGGCAACGCGAAACCAGCTCGAGCGCTCCATTGAGTCCCCTCGGTAACCTCTGTCGCTTCACACCGCGGCATCGTGAGGGGTTGTTTGCTGCCGCTGTTCTCACCAGCGGCAGCGGGGACTCTTCGTCCTCCAACCTGCCTTCTCGCAGTCCTTTATCTCCAGCCCGATGTTCTTGCTGGTTATCGCTTCGGGCGGGCTGCGGACATTCTCCTTCGTCTTGTATCACGTTGTCTGCCAAGCCGTGGACAACGTTGCTCGCGCTCCGCGGCTGTTGGTTGCCATCGTGCCCCGACTCGCAGTCCTGGGGACTCGCTTCGCTGCCGACGTTCGTGCTTGTTGTGTCGGCTTTCTCGAAAAACGGCCTGTCGTCGTCGTCGTCGTCGTCGTCGTCGTCGTCGGGAGCAGGAGCATCGCCTGGGTGGGTGGCCGCCGCCACCGCGGCTACAGCCGGCGCCGCTGACGGCGCCGCAGCCACAGAAGCACCAATACCTCCACTGGTGGAAAGGTGGGCTACTTCCCCTGTTGCTTCCTCTGAAAATGAATCAGCTTCAGCCTTGTCGGCTATCCTTTTCTTTTCAGCTTGCAAGCGACTGTGATAGTCTTGCTGAAGGGCAGAATCCCACGCTGCGATTCCCGTGACAGCAGGGAAGGATGGACGTCGCGAGACCTTGTCGGCAGCGGTGTCCTCTGCGCTGTCGTCGCTTATGCTGGCACGTGGGCCTGCTGAGCGTATGCATGTTGATATAGCCTCCGAGAGAGACCACTCGTAGAGGACGGTCGCTTTCTCGAACCCCCCCTGGAATGATCGATGGACGTGTCGGAACAAAAAGGCAGGAGATTCGAAGCACTCTGTGAAGTGAAAACGTGCCGCGCTGTTGGCAATCAATGTTCCAAACTTTCAGCGAGAGGTGAGTCCGACCAAAGGCGGCGGAGAATGTGTCTGAAACGCAATACACCACCCGGGGACTGTGCAGTAGCGAATCTGGGGCGTATATCGAGATCACTTGCTTGCAAGGTCCAGGACTGGGTGGGCATGAGGGGCCAGATCACAGAGTACGCTCTCTGCGCTTCGTCGGAAGTACAGCAGGTTTCAGAAAGTTGGATCAACCTTTGTTCCTGCGTTCGCACGCCATGAAAATAATATGTCTGGTGAAAGATGAAAGATTAAGATTGTCGTGCTAAAGGACGTAGTTACGACGATCACCTCCAAAGCCGACTGAAAGCTTGCCGCGCACTGTTCGTCTTTTCCCAACATGAACATGGCCCGCCCACGGAGTAGTCTTCGGATGCGCGGAGCACGAGATGTTTCAACAACGGGCACCAGGAAGGAGGCAATCGCACACGGACAACGAGCACCCCGTACGGGCGGTGGTCAGGAAAAATAGGGGCGTCAGAATGAAAAACGTTATCGGAGTCGTCAGACAGATGAACAGGCCCTACAGTTGCTGGTTGGATGGTTTCTCACTTTTGACCGCGTCAAAAAACAGGCAGCGGTCACAAACTAGAGGGGCACTCGATCTGCAACGAAACCTACATCACATCGTAGCAGACCCGAAACGGGCGCCCCGAGAAGAAAGCGAGATAATTGCTTCCCAACGTGTGTTAAGAAATTGATTCCAAATGGAATAACAAAATAATTAACAGCGACGTTTAGCGACAACCTTTGCTGCGAGGTTGAGCAATAGTTAGTAGGAAGGTCGTTGTTTGGGATGAGTCGCTACACTTGGTAGACGAAACAGCGTCCTGAAGTTTCTCGCTGTTCAAGATTAAATCTGCAGAAGGACGACCAAATTATCCCTGGCATCTTTTGGCGATGCTATATAGTGCCTGTTTTCCGGCGACCAAGCACTAGCTTCCTCTGCAGCAAATCACTACCTTGAGAGGCGATAAAGGCTGTTGGTCATCCTGGGTGTCTCTCCCACTCCGAAACGGCAACGAATATCAACAACGGTGTTCACGCACCTCGCGGTCGAGTAGCCCTCGTGTGAGCGTTTGTCTATTCCAAAAGGGGGTGCCTCTGACATTTGGAGCTTGTCAACCGCTGCCACCCCGTCCTCGGCATCTCCGACCGCAGCCAAGCCCCCGACAGCACTACCGTAGCATTCCAAAAAATTCGAGAGGACCTGGTCGGCCTTTCCTGGCTGCTTCGACCCTAAGTAGGCACTGGCGTGGTGTTTTGTTTTCCCGAGCATGAGGGTAGGACGAACGAGATAAATGCCGGGGGAAGAGAAATGCGAAGGGAAACGGTGGCTTCGCAATAGTATGGGGGAATGCGGAAAATATTCGCTGTTGCGGCGTTCTTGAACTATTTCAACTGGGCAGTCGATGTGTCGAAAGACTCCCAAAGGAAAACAGCACCACGTAGCAACAACGGTGACCGTGGTACGTTCACTGGAGTAGTTCATATAACCACGGCCAGCCAGCGTATCCCTGCCGTCGGTGTTGAACCTGCAGTCCACTCCTGAGCCAAGCGTCATTTCTAGGGTGAGACCGATGTCGGTAGAAGAACAAACGGTAGCCAAACCTGGCGAGGTGGTTGAGGTGCTCGATGGTCGGGTCTTTCTCGTACACCAGTTCGAAGTACGCGCTTGCCTGCCCGTAACTTCGTTCGAGCTCCTTCAATCGGCCTTTCCACCACACAACCTGTTACCAGGACAAACAAATACTTAGTCCCGAAGCGGTGCGAGCAGGAAAACTAATGCATTTAGTTTCCTTGTCTGTCGCTGGTACGACTAGCACCATCCCAGCATACAGGGGGAAGGAAGCCGCGCTACTTGGACAAACATCCCGCCCCAGCAACGGACCTGTGTTACAACAGGCTACCTGCAAGTGGCGGTATCCGATATATTTTCGGTTAACACTCACCATAAGGTCCCGTAAGCGTGCGTTGCCGGGGCTCCTTGTCGTATCCGTGCCAACTGAGGGGAGAGGCGACCACAGGAATCTCGTAATCATGTCTATCGCCTCGGCGGCATAGCGTTCGCCGGTCCCTCCATCCTGACGCGATCGTGTATGTGACGGTATTCGACGTAGTCACAAGGAAAGTATAAGTAACATGGCAGAGCGAAACATGCGTTGTTTCTCATCACGATGACTTTCACGCAAGATACACTGCTGATGAGGCTCGGACTCTCTGAAGAGGATGGAAGTCGGTGAAACGGGGGCACCAATGTATGGCGTCGCGATGACACTCATCTATCGCTTTGGGTCGCTCAACGTCCCTTTCCCGCAGCCCGACCGTTTTCGCAAGCGAGATGTTGAGAGCATGCGCAGTGAGAATTGAGGCGCGTTACAACATAGCCAAAGTGAAAGCGTTTGCATACGGCAACAACAGCGTCAAAGTATAGCCTACCTCTTTCTCGAGGTGGCTTAGTCGCGAATCGAGCCTAGCTCTAAGTAGTGCCGGGGTGGAGGACCATGGGCGGAGGTGCTGGGCACGAGAGTAGTCACGCATCGCCCGCTCATGGTGGCCTGCCTTCTCCGCCGCCTTTTTCGACACGGCAGCAAGTAAAAGGCCTTAGCAGTTTTGACTCCTTAGAAAGCTGGTTTGAGCACTGGCACGCCACTCGCTTTGTGAGTGTAGCACACATCTTAGGGCTTGATATTAATAGTTCAGCACTACATATGGAGTTATTTTCTCCTCGCAGCTATTCTGCCTTTGTGCACCAGATTCGACACTGTGCATTCTCTTGATGATGACGTACACAGGTTAGGAAAAAATCGGTGTCGCATGCACAGAAAAGAAAACATGCAACTGATACAAAAGATCGTCGGAGTTTTTTTACGGCGGACAAGAACCACTTTGCCCCTCATGCACCAACGTCCCAGCATCAATGGCAAAATCAACAACATCAGCGGGATGTACAGCACATGAAAGCATGCTTCTCACCTGCCCTCGCAGCATGAAGCCGTGGTAACTCCGGGGGCAAAGACAAAGGAGCCCCGTAGCCAGACGTGCCGCCTGCGGCCGTGAAAGAAAGTGGAAGAGAGAAGATGTCCCGCGTCAAGAATTGACGATAAAACGAAGGCGAACGGGCCTCGGGAGCGTTTCTTCAAGAAACAGAAGAAGATACACAGGTTTGACCAATGAGTTTTTTCCGGCACCCCACATGATCGTCAGGGCAGATTTGGGGATCCAATCCCTACGGTCGGGAAGAGACGCGAGGAAGCTGACATGGCAGTATCGCATGTGCGGGATGGGAGAGGAGAGAGTGCCGAGAATTGTATGGGAGGCGAAGTGGGCAAACAAAAAGAGCGGTAGACAACCCACGGAATGCGTCAAGGTTGTAGAGGACCTATGGAAGGGGGTCAACATCGACGAAGATGAAACGCTGGAAACGGAGGGTCTGAAGGGGTTCAAGGAGAAGATATCTGTTGCTTGTGCCGAGAGAGAACAGAATCTAAAGAAAGAAACCAAGGATAAGAAGGGTCTAGAAGTGTACGGAATGTTGGATGAAGGAATAGTGTTCAAGCATTATCTACATGGACCAATGGATGCAGGATCAAAGCTTAAGGTCATATTCAGGACCGGGGACAAAGGCCTTCGAGAACGTCAACGAAGAAATAGGACGGTAGACGAGGAAGACGACGAGTTCAAATGTGATTGCGGCTTCGAATGCGAAGACCGTGTTCATGTAGTCGCGGAATGTCCGTTGTACAAGGAGAGGGAAGTGTACGTGACTGAGCTGGGAAAAATAGATGGAACGTACAGGGAGATGTTTGAGGCATGGAATAGAGAGGAAAGGACGGTAGCTGTACT
The DNA here is from genome assembly GCA_902602495.3 of Ectocarpus sp. CCAP 1310/34. Taxonomy (NCBI): domain Eukaryota; class Phaeophyceae; order Ectocarpales; family Ectocarpaceae; genus Ectocarpus; species Ectocarpus sp. CCAP 1310/34. Next base: position 140,722 of record CACKRE030004412.1, read on the forward strand.
GGGGCATAGGAGGTGGGTTGAAAAGGCGGGAAGGGATATCGTTAGGATAGACAGACTAGGGAAGACATTTTTGAGCCACCTTTGGCAAAGTAGAAAGGAACGATTGGCCATCGGTGATCGGTCCTGTGGGAACAATGCTCCGTCCTCTCGAGGACGCGTGGTCAACGGTCTAACCGCCAAGGCATGCAAAACATAAGAGTACGCCCCCCCACCCCCCCACATGTCGATGAAAAGGCATGTGGGTTCACATCGCCCCAACCGATGAGACATTCCGCACGAAAAAGCTACAGTAGTGGAGGTTATTCCTGTGAGTATGGTCAATTGCTTCCAACATTCAAGTTGAAGGGTGTATGGGCACGTTTGCAAGCATGAGCATACCTCTTGCAAGGCTTCTAGACTACGATACTAAAGAAGGAACGATCAGCGGGCGCGCGGAGATGTGTATGGTTCGTCCTGCAAGGCTGCTAGTGCACAAACTCCGCACGGCACCCACTGGGTGCCAAGTGCTTATACTTTAGACGTGCGGCCACATTCCCCGTCGATCCCTCGATCTATTCTCAGGAGTTCACGTCGAGAGGTCTCACCTCTCTTACCCAATAGTCAAAGTTTGTTTTCATAGATTGCGTGGACAATCCCTCGATATCCGTGACGGCCTGCCCTTTCCCCCCCGAACCGCTTGCACTTTGTAGAGCGAGGGACGCCGCCTTCGCCCACAGCTTCGGCGCGTCGGGCGCCGCCGCCAAAGCATTTCGACAGTCTATGCAGGCGTCTTCCACCGAGCCCAGACCTTCTCTCGCCGCGCACCGCATGGCGTATAGCTCCGCCATCGTTTCACTGCCGGCGTCAGGTGTGGTGGCAGCCACAAAAGCACCACTAGCGGCAGCGCTTCGAGTGTTCCGCCTCCCCGGTACCTCTTCCCTCGTCGACTTCTTTCTGGGAGACCTGCCGTCGGAGTCGCTTCTCTCGCCATCGTGTAGGGAAGAGGAGCCGTCGTGGAGGTCGGGCACAACTTGGTCCACGTCCGCGTCTCGTTCGGACATTGGCATCACCATAATCTCGTTCGCTGGCAGCGGAGGGTTGGTGAGGTTGTTGAGCCGCGCAATATTGTCGTCACTGTCGTCGGCCGAAGTGTTAGGATTCCTTGACGTGGTGCGTGAAGCCATGCGTGGCCGGCCCCTCCCGTTGGCGTGATCATCCCTTCCTGTGATTCTCCCTCTTGGACTTTTATTTCCATCGCCCACCACGCCGAAAACAGAGCCGGGGGGGGTGGCGTTGTTCAAGGTTGTGGCCGGAGCCCCGAGCCCGACCTCAAGCCCGGCCGCGGCAAGCGCTAGTGTAAGGCTGGCATCTGCTCTCTTCAGCAGCTCTCTACATCGGTTCAGCAGCTGGTCGTGCTCGTCACTCGCGTCATCGGCAAGGTCATGGCCCCCATGATCTCGATCCCCGTGACCATCGACACCTGTCGATATTGCGGTGCTCACCCTTGAGCTCGTTTGATTCTCGGGTTTTTCGCTTGTCACAGCGTTCAACTTAAGGTTTCTCTCGAGCTGAAGAAGGGCCGCGGCCATGGCTCGGTGCACGGCCAGGAGACCTGCAAGACTTTCCGTATCCCATGGCAGCAGAAGCGAGACCGCTCTCGCCGCCGCTGCAGTTGCTGCCTCTGTCGCTGCCGCCTTCGGCGCTGATACCGCCTGTTGGAGCTTATTCTTGGGTCCGGTGGCGGGGCTGGGGGAGGGAGAGGCTCGGTGCCGGGGAGGCGAACGAGACGGAGAGGGACTCGAAGCCTTCGTTCGCACTCCGCCTGGTTTCGCCATTGGTTGTTGCTGAGCCTTTGTACTTCTAGCCTGGCTTGTAGTTTTCCTTTTTGCTTTCTTCTTGCCGGCGGCGTTAGACACTGCTGCAAGGGTCGCGGCGTGGAAAGAGTTTATGCTGTTTCCCTTGCCCGATCCCGCGCCGAAAACCATCGGCCCGAAGACAGGAGGACCGCCCGGAGGGCTCGTCCTAGGGAGGTAAAGGTAGAAGATTGCGGCCTCTAGGAGCGAGATGATTTCTGTAGGATCTTCTCCAGCTAACTCTGCTAGATGGGCCCTGCAGTGTCCCACGTTTTGGCACGGCGAGGGAGACGGCTGACGCCTTTCGGGCATCGAACATGTGGCCTTCACCGGCATATCATCTTAGTTTGGGTTTACGGGTGGTTGCTGATTACACGTCGCGTCACGTCGTGTGGGAAGAAGTTGGTACTTCGGACGGATGTTCTCCCGCGTTTTTACCACTAGCGGAGGGATATCGCGACAGTGCATTTTTCACATGACAACCGATGGAAGGGAGTTGGTGGAGTATTCTGCCGACTAAAGAGCATTTCGACCGAAAATCGTGGTAATTTGTGAATATGGATTGCGATGGCTATCAGAAAAGGAAAACGAATATGTGGGACAACGGGGAAAGGCAACAGGCTAAGTTACCAGGTTCGGCTGCAACTTTCGCGTGTGCCCCCCTAAAGCACCTGGTATCTCACCTTCGCTCCAGCACGCCGGGTATCATGTGTAGTACTTTCAGAAAGTGAGTCAGCAGGGTTTCTAGCTCTTTCGGTAGCTTCATCCATGGCTTCTTCTTGGTGTAGTTGGTCATTCCTCCTCCGTGGTTGCTCCCGGGTCTTGGTGTTTCGCCGCTATTGGTTCCACCAACTCCAACCCCATCTTCTGGGACGTCAGCGGCTGGTTTTCCGCCGCTATTAGCGTGTGCCTGGGCGGATGGATTGCGGAATGAGAGTACTTTTAGAAATGTCTTCGCACGGATGAGGTACAGGGAACGAAGAAACAATGGTGTGTCGTACCGTCCAGCGGGCGTTGTTCGCACCTCGATATCGACCCCAGCTTCCGCAGCGGAGACCAGGATTCCGTGCACCACATCAGGCAAACTCCTTCTGCTGCCGCCCTTGCCACCACGCTTCACCTTCGCTCTCGTTTTGTTCCACCCCCCACCGACGCCTCCTCCTCCTCCTCTTCTGATAGGGATGTTCTCCGCTTGGCAGTGGTCCTTCCAACGTGGTTTCCACTCGGCGACCAAGCTAGATAGTTTGCCCTCTAGCGCGGCAAACACGCCTCGCAAACTCTGCGCAAGACGGGCGTGCAAAAAAAAACAGCTCGGAGAGTTAGGTCGTCAATACCACGATAGTTGATCAGATAGGATAGTGTCGAGGTTCTACTCAACAGGCGGAGAGCATGCTTTCTCTATCAGGCTCAACATTGGAGCGAGAGAGTGAAACACACGAACCACTGGCCTTTTTCGTTCTCTATTCAAGGTACGTCACACCTGGCTGAACCATAGCAGTTGGTGATGGTCGTTCGGTGGTTCGGACCGACATTACCCCCTCGAGTGCGCATGGCAACTTGTAGGCTCTGCGCTAACTGGATTTACAATGCATGAGACCAGTTGGGCTGGATTTGACGTGGAAAAGGGTTCTGCGACTTCTCTCTTCGGAAAAGTGTTGCAAGCCGACAAACTCGCCTATTCGTGTCTGGCCAAGACTCTGGTAATGCCATGGGAAGCTGCTGTGATGATCAGTGTACAATCTTGAAGTGATTGTTGGATAACGCAAACTACAATGTAAAAGCTTGGGTCATAGGCAGCTTCGTCAATCTACTGTCTCAGGCTTCTACCTACCTCTTCGCCGCTCTGAAGAATCTCCTGCCTCGTCGACGGTCGTTTTTTTATGGGTTGCTCCTCGGTGGCAGCCCCGGCACCACTACCAATACCTGGTAGATCCATCGTTTTGTCTGCTCTGTCATCGTTGGCACGGCGCTGAGATAAGTCGGCGAGCTTCTCGATAGCGGTTGCGAGAACCCGAGGAGTGCGGACATCGGCTCGCCACGCCATCCGTTCGTCTCCCTGTGTTCGCCCAAACCCGATCATATCGATGATGTGAGTTGTAAGGCATTGCCTTTAGCCAACAGCGGGTAACTGAAAGACGAACTAATCAAGGAGTGCCGTCGTTCGTCTTGGCTCAGGAGCCAACCTCGCTTCAAGTACAGTACCGTTTCCTCACCGGTCCGCCATAAAACGAGGGTACATACCATCTCACCAGTAAGAGCTGTAGCGAATCTATGACTGCCTCAAGGTTACAACGGTTGTCTTCGTCATTCTTGGCGAGACCCTCGGCTTCCTCTTCCTGCTCCTCCTCCTCCTCCTCCTCCTCTGACTCTGACTCTTTTTCCTCCGTCTCTTCTCCCTCAGTCTCTTCCTCCATCACGGCAGACTCTTGTTCTCTTCCAACCCCGTTTTGTTGGTCATTTTCCCCTTCGGTCGTCCGTTGTTCACCCCTTTTCCCATCGTCGAGTTCTTTCTCCTGCGTTCGTTCCAGGTCTATCGAATCGTCAGACTCCTCGCCCGTCCCCTCACCCTCACCCTCATTATTGTTCTCCTTGTCTAATCTGGCCTTGCCGGAACCAGCTTTGTCACCCATCGTGTGCTTGTTTTGATGATCACCATCGGTTAGAGGCTTGCCGGTATCTCCGTACCTACCACCCACTGCCGAATCAATGACGGGCATGAAGCCGTCGCTTCCCATAGCAGCCACAGCCCCGACCTTGGTCGATTGTTTTGTATCATGCGTCTTCCCTGTTTTCTCCTCTGACGTCTGCTCCTCACCCTCGGCGTCGCAGATTTGGTCGTGGCTACCGCTTGCAGCCTCAAGACAGAATTGTTCCTGCTGTTGCCCTTGGTGGTAGGACGTTGTGGGAGCAGCAGAGTCGGCAGTTTCAGCGGCAGCAGCCGCCACTACAGTCATCGCCGGCTTTACCGCGGATGCCGCCTGCTCTCCCTGTCCTTCCGTGTGGGTCTTATGCGTCCCCACATCCGATAAAACCACGCTTGTAGATTGACCCCCAATGCTATCATCTTGTTGTTTGTCACCGTCGCCGGTATCGATGATGACATGTTTTACTGAGGTGGTGAGGCTGGACATCGCAACCGCGGCGGCCGACGGGACTCTGTTTCCAGCGTCCGGCGTCTGCGGGAAACGGTGTGGAAGCACCGTTCATTCGTTGGTCGATGATGAACAATCCCGCAACACTACGGGGGCTAAGAGAAACCTCTTCAGTTCATTTTCACTTGGACACCCGTCTGTGGGGGCTGCATTGTTTACGAAATTGTCCGAGAAATATGATGCTCAACGGTAGACGGCTTTTGTGAGGTGCGCGAATGCTGGGACCGTGCCGCCAAACAAGAAAATCGTCTTGGGCCATTTTCCCGTTGGCCACTTTGTGGTCCCCTTGGAACTCAGGCGTTCATTCAAACTGGACGGGGTTCTACAAGGCTATCGTTGTTCTCACTCGCTAGCTGATACAACCGGTGTACCACGCACCCACAACCATTGCAAATTTGAGTTATCGGTGGCATCGAGATTGTGCATTGTAGTGACCGCGGGCACTATTGCGTTTCCTGGACATCCTCTTGAAAACTGATCTGTACGGATATTGTGTCGTATTTCCGCTTTCCCTTCAGGTTATTCTCTTGGTTGCTGTAGCGGTCGCTCGCGTAGTAGCCCCGTCCTTTGATCTGGTCGATGACCCTACGCACCCATATTGATGGCCACCCCGCTCCTACGCGAAAATAACTCTTATCGAAATTTTTTACTCTGTAGAGCGCATACCTCGTGTGTAGCAGCGGCGTCCTCAGCGGCGTCATCTTTTCCTCCGCCCGGTTTGCCGCGCTGAATAGCCCTCTTTCTCTTCGCCCTCTTCGCTTTCTTGCGCAAGGTCGCTTGCCTTTCTCCAAAAGCACCACCAGTCCCACCACCAGTCCCGTTGGCTTTTTTGTCTTGTTCATATCGCTGCCCCATGTTTCGCGTGGCCAAGTCCGCGATGGCCACCTTTGCCCATACCGCAGCCTCGTAGGTCTCTCCCTGGTCATCGTCCTCCCTTTGCACGTCTTGGAACAGGATGGAGCCCAGGTTTGGTTCGCCATCACCGCCGCGGCTTTCTCCCGCTATTGCCTGATCCCCTCCCCCCCCACCCTGCGGGTGTAGAGGGCCAAGGCGGAATCAGCATTGATCGGTGCCTTACTTTCACCGCCGTAGACACTCAAAAGGACGAATAGGAAGCAGTGCGAACCCACGTCTTCATCAGGTACTTCAGGACTTCCCCCTCCAACCGTTTCTCATGGATGTCTTACCGGATTTCTCTATCCGCATGCTTCGGGTCGATTCCCAGACTGTCATTTGTTCCCAAACGTGAGGCTGGTTCTTGCCACGTCACTCACAACGACAGCGGTTTCAGTCGAAAAGGAAACTGACCTACACCCCGCCATGTTCCACAAGTCTCGTTTACGCGAGGGAGTGCCAATGTACGTTTAGGGTTTGCGCAAGTTTCGGGGTGGAAGTACGCAATTTTCCGAGACAATCGTGGTGGCTACATTTCAGAAGCATAACTTTAACTTGTAGCTGAGTGGACAACGCAAGCCTGCTCCACCTGCAGGTGTTGGTCGTAGATGTGCCTCTTCACTTGTGCGTCCATCTCCCGGGCGGCAAGAACAGCCGCGGCAAACTGTCCCGTATCCTGCAGCCACTGAATCTGCATGTCACGTGGTCAGAGTCCGGACCGCCACAACAGCATCCGCGTGTCAAGTCTTGCAATTCTTGTCTGCTGTAGCAACTCAAGGGCTATGAAAGAATAAGGCGCGAGGGGATCCGCTCGTGTACCTCGCGGCGCAAGCGCTGTTAATATGTTTTACGGCCCGGGGATGGACATGGCGAAGCTTATTACCTCTAACTTGTACGCTTCGTGGGTGACCACGCTCGCCACTCCGCTCGATCCGCCAGGCAATGCCGAGTGTCGATCTGCGAGCTCTCGGATCTCACGAGTGCAAACGATTGCTGCTTCCAGCTTCTCTTGCTGCGCTAAGCATTTGGCCGCCACCAGCATGACCCGTGCCCTGCCGACGGGGGGGGGCGGGGGCAGGTTTCGGCCTGACGCGAACGGTGCCTTCAGGTCGCATGCATTCACTTCCAGTACTGTTACGTGCACGTTTACGACCACCTGGTGAAAACGGAGAATCTTCCCTTTATCACACCTCCGATGGGAAATGGTGGTCGCGCAATGGTGGACATGCTCACGCGGCTCTAGCTTCAAAGTTGGTCACACAGTACAAGACAAAAATGCATCTGCAAAACGGTAAGAACAAGGGACTCCCGCTTCCGAGGGGTTGACCACATCGATTACCTGAGTCCTCTTCTGGCGGCGAGGAAAGTGGACACGACAGCAGCAAAGCTGGCCTTCGCGTAGCGGCGGCGCAGGACGGCACGATTAACGATCGCTCGCCAACGTGTTTTTCCGGACAGTTTCGCCTCCTGACTTGTCGAGTTCAGCAGGCGGAAGGTAGGAAGAGTATCAGCAGGTATTACGGTATTGCCGTTAGTCGCCAACAGACGCTGAGGCTCAACAACTGTCATTGATGAGTGACAAGTTTTAGAGTCGACGTGCTACTCTTTTCATCGATTATCTTTTCTCACTTGTGCAGCTCCGTTCTGAAGAAAGCGATCAGAACCAACATCAACAACAGCAGCAACAACGGTGGAGACGGGTGTTACCCGTCGAAAAAGCGTCCAAAGCCAGCACAATGGAACCTTTTGTCAGGCCGCCGCACTGCCCAAATACCCAACCGCTGCTAGGCCACTGATGGTGCTAGATTTGGCGCTGGTTCGGTGAATCCCCTCACCTCCGCACGCTCCTCATCTGAATCCATGTCGTCGACGCCGACGCCTTCTCCCTGCTCCAACCCCCTCAGCGCCACACGCACGTCTTCGCCAGCTTCATCCCACAGGCCCAGGGCGGCCCGAACACGCGCCCTCAACTCGCTTAGGATGACCAGCAGATGTGGTGCTTCGTTGCAAGCTACTGCCTCGCAGAGTGCTGCATGGGCGCTGGGGAAACGAGGGCGTGTATCCGCTGTATGTTCCATCCTGTAGATTTCACTGTCGTCGGCTAGATTGGTCTGAAATACAATCGTTGACTGCATCCTGTTCGCGATATCGCGAGGTAAATTTCCTACATCTCTGGCCTACAATCATTCGCAGTTTTTGCCACCTGGTCGTGTTACGTTTCGGGTTTAGATATCCCCCGACTGCACTCACGGGGTATTCTAATAGAGTACGTTCGAATTACATCCCTCCTTGCCCCGCCTGTGTTCCTGTGTTTGGCATAGATAGCTCGTGAGAACAGGGAAGGTTCCAAGGGACACGGTTATAAGGCAGGAACGGCACGGCCGTTGAATCTCACCGGTTCATGCGTCCTTTCAAAATAAGTCCTCTGGCGTTCTTCAGCATGACCCTTGCCTTCAGCCTGGCTTCACGCTTCTTTTGCATCGCAGCCATGGCCACATCCACGACTGTCATCGACCTTGATCTTCCTGTTGACCTTTTCCGCGGCATTTTCTCCGATAACTTGCGCTTTCTCGCTGAACCGTCCTGGTTTTCATCGGAACTATTGCTGTCCGTTTTGCCCCCCTTCGCCGTAGTTTGACCCTTGGCCGTTTGCTTGCCTCGCTTGGATACAGCTTTCCTCGAGACTGCCAGCAGACAACGACCGCAGGTCATTGGTCCGGGACAATGCTCAATCACCTTCATTCCCAAGTAGGCAGGTTTTGCTAACGCAGACATACATCTCTTGTCGCGAAAAAAATGGCGAACCCGAACACGGGACCGCTGTCACCACCTCGAGCTGCCGATTGATTGCAAGTACATGCAATTCCTTTGGAGTCGGCCCTTCATGATTAATTGCTGCTTGCTTCGGTGCCGTTCAATACGATATTGGCCTATACCGTCCTACTCACCGAGTGGAGTAGTAGCTGCAGCGGTAAAAGTACGACGTGAGGATCTGGCTTCGTAAATCAAGGGTATTTCCTTTGTAGACGGACGTTTTGTGAGGAATGATGAAGCGCCTTCCGCAGGTACACCCAGAAAGATCCAAAGTCCTTTGTGAAAGCCCTCGACTGAGAATGCCTAGTCACAAAAAACTTCAGAAACCTGGTTCATATCTCAGGGATGAAACTTCATCAAGGTAATCTTGTCTCGAAGTACCAAGTTTGATTAGGACAAGAACTAAGGTGGGAATCTCCAGATAGACGACCGGTGAAGAGGGGTCAGACGTTCACCGTGGGTATTCATCTCAACGCAACGAACCGCCCTGGCAGCGTTTGCTTGGGCGTTCGCCAAGCCAGTCCGTCACTTGCGAAGGAAGACGCGCGTGACAAGCAACTACCTACCTCGAGTATGTCTTAACGTTGTCGCGTTTGCCGGGCATAAAGGAGCAAGATGTCAAGCACTGGTGTCTCTATCTTCAGTCCCGTGCGGAATGTGCCCCGTACCTGTGCGTCTTTTGACCTTCCCCACGCCGTCCGCCACAAAGATCTCGCCGGCACCAGCTTCTCCGAGCATGGTCCTTTCTCTCGTAATTGCGCGCGCTGGGGACGTTTGTACACCATCAGTGCTGCCGGCCGGTGGCTTTCGGTGCCCGAGGATCATTGTTGTTGGTGTTGTTGTTGTTGTGATGCGTGCCCCAAAAGAAGACAGGCGCAAGAAAGGAGGCAAAAAAGAGTAAGTCGAATGCCAAAGAGTGGTTCTGGAAGCCGTTTTGGCCTGGTGTCAGACTGTGTCACGGTTCAAAAAACGATTCAAACGTGGCATTCTGGGCTCAAAGTGTATGGGACTGGGCAACGTGGGCGACACTTCCCTGTTGCTGACGGATACATGGGTAATCGACGACGTGTTGACTCTTTTGTGATGGCACGTTTTTCCCGCAGTTCCGTGGAACGTTGCCTGCATACGTGTTCGTTCGCTAGAGGTTGACACAATTCGCCAGGAAAAGACCGCCAGACGACATCGCTTCAGTACATTGCTACGATGGCGGAGACCGTCAGCTTTCTTCACCGCACGTGTCCAGGCAATGGTCCACGAGATGTTCCATGCTGTTGGAACTAACGACCATTCTCTGCTCATAAGTTGCCGATATGTTGGTTAATGGTTTGTCTACCCTCCACGAGTATTGTACCATTGTGACAATTCGGAAACCTGCATCCCAGCAACCTAGCGTTGCGCGCGTGGCATACTGCACGCCGGAAAAAAACTCATCGCCACTGTGACGGCACTCGTATGACTCATCATGAACTGATCGCGGAAGATTGCTTGCGCACCTCACTCCCATCCCGAACCTCGTCGTTCTCGTCTCCAGACAACCTCTTTGAGCTACCCGGGCCACCTCCGCCACCGTTTTCGTTCGACTCATCACCTCCACCGCCAGGGTCATAGACGGATTGCCCCCACCTGGCCCCGGTAGAAGCGTCGGAGGTCAATCGGATACCTGCGGTCCTGACTCCACTGGGCCGGAGACGACCACCGTCGTCGTATTCTTCGGTTCGGTCCGGAGGGCGCTCGCCGCCGCTTTCACTTTGGGGGCGCAACGCATCTAACGTGGAGAGTGTCTCCATCAAAGACCTGTTGTTGTTGTTGTTGAATCGTCAAGGGAAGTATTGCGGCTGGTTTTGTTACGGGTGAATGGTCCACCAAAATTGGTGGGATATTTTTCGAGGCATCATGACTTCGCGCTGATTGTTTGTGGCAAAGTTGAATTAATAGATCCAGCGATCGCTGAAAAAAGAGTAGCGTAGTACAAACCTCGTATCCAAATTTCGTTGATACCGGTAAACTGGCTGCCGTTGCCAATGTAGCATGAAACCGAAGCCAGACAATTGTAGATGCCGTAGGTTCTAAATGTTCCCGCGTGCACCCTACACAAATTAGGATTCAAAACTGCAGTTTCAGTAGCATCGTTGTTGACAAGTGGCGAAACAGATCTAGCATCGCAAACACACACCACAGAGAAGGTTACGCAAGAGGACGTATCCGGGAACTGGAACGAAGCAAAATCAAAGCAGCAGGATCTGACTGTTACCAGCCCTGACTGCCTCCCCCCCACTGTCCTCCCCCTAACCCCAGTCTCCATCTGCAACCCAAGAACGGCCGTGGCCTGTTACCGTCAAATGACACTCTACGCATACCTCACTCTTCTCTTGCGCAGAAGAGGCGTCCGGGCTTCATCATCGCCCCCGATTTCACCTGCCCCTCGCTGGTCCAGCTTTGCGTCCGCCGCGGTGACAAGCACCACTCTCTCGGCACCCGGCACGTCGGTGTTACCGTCTCCGCGGCCGAAAGTTGATAGCGAAGATGCTTTTTTGGCCGAACGATGCCACCGGGAAGCACGAAGGTTTTCTGATGGGAAGTGAGGTGTTGGCCCTGCGGGTGAGAGAAACGCGGCAAATACAGCCCATAGTGGATGCGACGCTGGGTTTGTTGTTTTCTGAAACTAAAGAAGAGAGGGTGTTTTTGACGGTCGTTCTAGGTCTTGCCGTCTTTCATGCGACGTCTTGGGCCGAGTCTAAGGCACGGGGAATACAGCCCCCAGTATTCACTCGATTGCAGGACAACGCGGTGAACGCGGTTATGTTAGGCCTACGGCGCTGGAAATGCACTGAATGTGGAGAGCATGGACATCGCTAGAATATTCCTTCACCCTTTTGTGGGTAACTTCGGCTGAAATTATCGGGTGTGTCATGTCGTTTCGAGCTCACAGTGCTGGCTTTCGTGACGTACGAGGGTTTGCCTAGAGGTGATGAGCTGTCGTGGTTTGTGCTTCACGTTACGAAACGGTATGCACACCTGCCGATATGTCCTTCACAATCCTTAGTCCTGCAATGCTAAAGATTGCTCGGCGGTTACGAGCTTGTACAGGAAAAACACTTAAGATGTCCTTCACAATCCTTACTCCTGCTATGCTAGCGACTGCTCGGTAGTTGCGAGCTCGTACAGGAAAAATACTCAAGCTAACATATGGCCACATACAGTTAATACCGCAGAAAAAAACGTTCTCTTTACCCGGTTTTTGAACACAACTTGTGTTGGCAGCGCTAGCTACCAGATCGGTCGCTTCCTCCTCCGCCGTCCCCTCAAGTCGCCATGGTTGCTTGGCCGTGGATCTTGGGGTATCCAACGCGGTGAACCGGTCCAAAGAAAAGTCCCTGATCAAAAGACGTACCAGTAAATAACGTAGCAGTATTGGTGGTCGGCGTTCGTCTCAAGGTGCTTGCGTGTGTGCGGGGGACACAGTGGTAAGCTTGACGAAGGTGAGAGACCGGTTCCGCGAGTCGTTGGTCTCGGAGATTCTTTTAGCCTAAACACGTGCACCACGTGTCTGCGGTTTGGACGAGGAAAATAGGACAAACGTGGCAGATAGAAATGAAATGGATCATTTTTGTAGATTTGTTGCCAGGAAGGTCAAGGGTTCTTTGTTACTCTTCTCGTGTTTGGATGTCTGGCGTGCGATAACAGACAGAAACAACACCACTGGCATCACCGTCGCCATGACCATAATCGCCACGGACACCCTCGCCACGTGGTCACCACTTGAGTTAACACGCCAGTCAGTCGAAGGCAACACTACAACAATTATCCATCTGGCGTGGTGCCGCTCACCATGGGTGGCATTCCGCCGCACTCCGGGGAGAGCACGGACGCGGCACCACCGGCCACCTGCAAACCGCTTGGACCCCCCCCTCTCCTCTCGCTCGCACCTCATCGGACCCGTCAATCAGCACCGCAGTGGTTTCCGGTCTTCTCACGGACAGAGACGATGTTAGCACCGTCTCAACACGAACATCGCGAACATGGTATGACTTGGAAGGAATGCTGCTGCTTTGACGACCGCTCGCAGAGGCTGCGAGACCTTCCGTCAGGCTTTGACGTTTTCTTCTGGCCGGTGATGCGTTGATAGTGACGCTAGTGGATGCTGGGGACCCGTTTGTTGCTCGTTCCCCCTTCGTTGCGGCCGTGCGGTGCTGCCTAGATCTGTGACCCGCCGTAGCTTGACCATGCATCGGCGCTGGCGCACCCGCCGTCGCGTCGCCCGATTTTTTTTCCCACGGCATCGGTGGCTCGAAAGAGGGATATGTAAGCTTCATTTTTCTGGTGTCGTCCGATAGGTGCGGTGATGAGCCTAACGGCGCCCGGGGTCTTCTCGAATCAGTCCTGTTTTTCACATGTGTGATCGTGTAGTGGCATCATTTAATACTGGAGTGCTCATTCTTCTTCATTCGTGCAGTATCGACCTCCGCTCTACTGTACTTGAACGACTGCATGCGGCCGTACGGCAAGTCGTTCATCAGAATGTCACGCGGAGCTGGTAACTACCGTTGTGCGTTGAATTCCCAACCATGCCCCCAAAAAGATGAAACATCATTGCGCCGTGCCAATCCCCTCTCCATGAAGAGCTACATAGTCTATATCAACAGCCGTTTGTTGCCGGTGTAACATGTACTCAGGTAGGATGAACGTCGCTGGATTCAACGACGAAGGCGGCACCACGATCTCGTCGGCGAATGCAGTACATTAGTTCCACGCAGGTATCAAAGAAGAGGCTCAATACCTGGGCTTGTGCGGCGATAGGATCGCTCCCAAGCTGGCTCCTACAGCGTACCATGCGGAAGTCGGTGAATTATTTCGTTGATGCCGTTGTGAGGAGGAAGGCGCCGAGACAACGGCGGTTCGGGCGTTGGAACCCTGACGTACTTCCTCGAGATCGGCAATAAGACCAGGCTTGAATGCTCCTGCAGCAAACGTCGACGAGACACTTGGCAGGGTGATCGTCAAGGAAACTGTAGAACTATGCGCCCGGTCCAACGTGACATTCGCCGTCTCATCGCCCGGGGAACCCTCCTCGCTGGTATGTCCTTGTGCAGTTTCCATCGTCGCCCTATTTTAAGCGCACGGAAGAAGCTCGAAGCACCCGTCAAAACTCCATCTCAACCTTACTTCTGCAGCATCACATCCACCCATCACTCGTTTGGCTGCCCGCCCCATTATTGCCTGGGAGACACGGTGTAGGAGGAACGCTGAGTGCTTTCGATAAACCAACCCGCCGTAGTTATTGACGGGAAACATCAGCATATATTTGTGAGAACATCATCGGGCAGCATCGCCGTATGCTATGTGCGGACAAATGCAACGAGCCATCAATCAACAATCAATTGTTGGTTGTACATGTGCCGCGTGGTCTGTATCCCAACCTTTTCGCCGAACCGCAACGTGAAGTTGACCGGCAGCAAGCACTACTACCACACTACAACCGGTGTGCTTCTATGTTTCTAGTACGAGCGGCGCCGCAGGGCTTTGCCCGCTTTCCGTCGTCCAGAGTTTGGCACACCGCAGAGATACGTGTCATAATGACAAATCGCTTCCGCGAGAAAGATTGATCCAGCTGGATTCCGCGCGGCACAGGAAGAGAAAAAAGGGAAAGCATTGCAATTGCGTGAACTGTTCACAGTCTATTCATATAGTTCAGGTCATCTCGTCGGGAAGCATGTATCTGCTCTTCTCTCTCCTTGTGTGCTCACAGCAGTACCTGACAGGTGGCGGTCGTAACTGCCACATCTTTTTTTTTTTAAGAGGTTCCCCCCCCCCGCCCTCTTCCCAGTACGCGATGCCTCCCGCAGCGTCCACTTCGCATCCACTTGCTCTACACACACCAACACCGACCGGTTTTGCGCCTTGGCCTTTATCTCCGTGGTGTCGCTCTGGGACTGCAAGCCGAGCGAATATCAAGGTAAGTACGAGTTGCAATACCTTGTTGCTCTTCCATGACCCACACTGCTGTCAAGTCATCGCAGAGGGGAACGAAAAAGGGAGTCCCGTTCTTAAATTCATCAACGGCGAGGTTTCCGCAGCAGCAGCAGTAGCAGAGAGCGAGCAGCGAGAGAGAACAAAGGAGAGACGGCATAGTTATCACTCACACCGAAATTGGCTGGACAAGCATGCACGCAAGCTAGACAGCGATGATCCGCGGTTGCTGACTCGCACTTGGCGATGGCGGCGGGCAGTTTGCTCTCCACTTGTGTGTGTTCACATGTTCACATCGCCGTTTGGGACGCTGTGTGTGTAGGTCCTACATACGTGGGGATGCAAGCCGTTATCTTGCTCGCTAAGTGCTATCATTACAGCTGACCAGCAACCCCAGCAAAAAGCCACACGCAATGCGCAACCAATAAACTAGAGAGAGCCCAACGCCTTGCTTAAAGCACGCAACCACCACTCACGGGCTTTTTTTTTGGCCCGGTGTTGAATCTGAGAGGGGGGAGAAAGAGGCGCGCGGCGAGATAGGAAAAAAAAATGCTGTTGCGCGCGCCCACCACCACAGAGCAAACGACCATGCACATCTTGCATCTCCACCACGTATCTGTAGTACATCTGTGCTGCCGGGCTATCCTGTTCGCTGTCGCTGTCTTGTTTGAGGGAGCCTCCTGGCCTGCCGGTCGCTCGCCGGTACCAACGCGAATGGCGCCCTATGCCTTACATAACAAGTCATGCACGTTGAACACGTGCGCCGCTCTCTTTTTTCTTCTTCGAAAACCACTGACCGTCACCGATACGACTGCTGTTGAGAATTGCGCCAGATTTGTCGTACCCTCAACGGCCAAATCTCCGCCGCTGCTGCTGCTGCTGCTGCTGCTGCTGCTGCTACCGTGTGCCCCTCCGATATGCCGCCTCCTCGACAGCGAGGGCCGCGTTGACCGAGGGTTGATACAGCAGTAGTACGTGCCCGGGAGGGCCAACATGGTCAGCGAAACGACCACAGCAGCCGTGCGGCGGCACAAGAAGGTGAGAACAGCAGAGGAGTCCGCGCGTGAGCCGAACCACTACGTTGTATTATAGTGGATTGCGCTTTGTTTTCACGCCGCGTGATGGTGCAGTAGCGCCCCAGGTGAGCAAGCAAGACGATTTGTACGCGTATCTTGGCTTGTCCGTAGCCTAGACGTGCTAAACAACTGCTGTGCCTCCTGGCCGTGTTGGATCGTGTGCGGCCGGTACGGGTGGCACGCTACCATATGTGCGTTCGGACACGTGCAGGTGGCTCTTTTCTTCACGAAGCAAGATGGTATTGATTTGGACTTAAGCTATTCAATTTGCCGCTGCAGTCTTGCAACAACGGAAAAAATCCACAAGGAGCGTCCTGCGCTTGTCAGGTAGCCTACCCCGGCACATGCGCACACAGCAGCAGTGTTGTCAGAATAAGGCCGCATAGTTCGTGCTAAGGTATTCGGCCTGCCTTGTACCCGACACTAGTATGCAAAGGATGAGGCGAGCTGAATTTCCCATCTGTGTCACGCGATTTGACCGCCCTTACATGGGGCATCCGGTCTCTTTATTGTACATTATATATTCTGCGGCATACAGCAATACAGGTACCCTACTGCTCGTCTTCTGTGCGCGTACACAAAAAGGGGGTTCTATGTCTATGCAGGCGGTACAAACGCAGCGGGGTTCGGTATCCATACAGACGTGATTTCTGTCGCCAACCCAATCTCTCTCTTGCGGTGCCTTTCGCTGAGTGCTGATTGGTCTAAAAGTGACTGCCGCCTGTCCGCCCCCGCCGCCGTAAGGATCGTTCGAGCATCGGAACGAAGAGCTCGGACCGGGCTAGCATCGGTTCGAAGACCTTGAGCTTCCACCAGAAGAAGGGTAGATTTGCGGCAGGGATCGGGCGCAGTCCTAGGTCGGATCAGCTCGACCGGATTCGTAAGGTGCGGCGTTGGCGTCTTGCCGTGACGTAAGATATCACACTCCTTGGATCAAAGCAACGGTTAATCCACAGCAGAAGGAGTTGCGGTCCCGGAAAACGGCGGCGTTGGAGCCGTCTCGTCGAGAGCTTTCCGAAAATGCGCCATTTGTGGTTGAGGATTCTTCTTTGTCGTGGAGTAGGCGAGCTTTGATAATCGGTCCGGAGGGTGTGATACCTTGTAAAATCTACCCTATCTCGGTGTCCGAGGTATATCTTTACTGCGAGGAAAGTCCGTAGGCATGTAGTGTAACACTCCATTGGTTCCGGCCGTCACCATATGCGGTAGTTGCGGCAGTAATAGTTCAGGATGTCAGCGGGAAAAGCTGCCGCTGCTTTGCATATGTTGCTGTGTCCTGGTTGGTCCAGCCTGTCGAAATCAAAGTTTTACCCCAGTCGTCAAGATCCATGATGTGAGGAAGACCAATTTTGTAATGTCTTCGTGAATATGTTTTTGTTGTTCGCTTGTGGGACGCACATCCCGGTATGCGGCTCTCTGTATTGGTGCCACGACGTATCGCACGTTTCCACGGTCGCCGAAAATTCATGTATTCATGCGGTGCGTCTGCGCATTTCCTTTTCGGTATCCGAAGTACTCAACCTCCGGCCGACAGCAACAAGGTCCCACTGATGGCTTGTCTGCGGGGCCCCTTGGTAGTGAGGGGAAGGGGGCGACGGTCATATGATACCGTTTTCTCGTGCAAGCGACGCACTGAGGCTGTGAAAGCCCAGTCATCGGCTATCTGCTGCTCTTGCGCAAAGCCCAATTATTGTGTTTTCCTGCTCTTTGTTGTTTGTTGTTGGGCAGGATGCGCTCGAAGACTTCACGCGAGCGACGCACAAGAGGTCCCAATCGGTGCACCAAATGGCCGCCATGTACGCCAGCACGTCCTCCGACAAGTCATCCAACGCCGACGGAA
Source organism: Ectocarpus sp. CCAP 1310/34 (assembly GCA_902602495.3). Taxonomy (NCBI): domain Eukaryota; class Phaeophyceae; order Ectocarpales; family Ectocarpaceae; genus Ectocarpus; species Ectocarpus sp. CCAP 1310/34. The sequence goes on from CACKRE030004412.1 coordinate 158,297, forward strand.
TCAAGCAGCAGCAGCAGGGGGATGCCTGGCTTCCCGGTGAGCATTCGACATCTCGATAGCAGTAGAGGAAGAAATATCATCAAGCCATGTTATAATCAACCCTACGGCTAGAGATTGGCGGTTTTGTCATCAGTATCAGCTGTGGAAGTAAATGGCATGTTTGCGAATCACCCATGACTTTGTTTGGGTCTACGAGCATGTGTGTGATTAGAGGTGAGAGAATGCGAGAAAGGGCGTAGCAACTTGGAGAGCGGAATGGGTTGTGTCTCAACTAATACGACAGCGACGACGTTGGCAAACATAGTCTGTGATGGCCTCGTTACGAGCTCAAGATTTGCACGCAAAATCAAAGTAGGCCATGTTGCACTTTGTCCCTTTGTTCCTCTCACAGCAGCAAGTTGTGTATTCGACGATGGTTGATTGCCCCTTGCAGCCCTTTGTCGTCACATCCTCCAAGGTGGCTCGTTGAGCTTGTGTGCGTTAAGACTTATCCCCTGACGTAAATAAGAGTTCATTTTTGGCAGTCATGCGCTCGTCACGATGTGTCCAAACGCGAAACAGCGTAATGTCAATTTTGCGATGTGTCCCATTTTGTGCCAATCGGCCTGTCTGTATCTCTTCATTATGCGGAGGAGGGTTCTCATTTTAACGCCTGCCGTGAGTCGTCAGACCATTGACCTCGCATTTCTACAATGCCGGGACGGAGCGATAAGGTAGGGGGAGTTAAACCATACCAGCAGGTACCGGTTGGGGTCACCGCGAACTGTTGTGGCCGCCTCCGTTGACGCGTGCACGCACGGGCACTGCCTCCTGGTTGTACAATACGGGTGTGTGCTTTCACCACAACTCATGACGTCGGTGACGTTGTACTACGTCCTCTCGGCGCAGAAGGAGCGTTTCGTAGCACCGGCAGCAACATCAGCAACAACTCGCTCTCCATGGCTGGGGGCAACACCAAGGGCCTCGGCGGTCTCGTGAGCGCCTTTGCGAGCGGTGGCAGCGGCAGGTGAGCTACCGCATCTAGAGCCTTGCGGCAACCAAGTACAAGAGGAACATTTCGGCAAGTTGTACGTGTGAAGGAAATTTGTTGTGTGGCTCAAAATGTATTAGTACGTACCATCCCGAGACCATAGTCAACGAAAACTGCTTGTGCTTTGTACGCATACGGTGTCGTTGAAAAATAGAGAAGAAGTTGTGTGGCCGAGACAGCTCTACGGTGAACGCTCTAGGAATACGCCTAGCGATTGGTGTATTCTTAGAGTGCTGTGAAACTGTAGGCTTGACACGGGTGGGGTGTACACCGATGGCGGGGTTGCCGCTCTCGACGGTGCTTGCATGTCAGTGCGAAAGCCGGGGTTCCGCCGGGAAACCCGGCGCTATAGTACCGTGGGGTAGTCAGTTCTCACGACCTGGAGGTGCTGAGTACCGTGGTGAATCGAGTGCGCCCTGACTGCCTGAGCGAAAGATCGGACGTATCGGCGCAAGGCTTGATTGAATCTCTCGATCACCCTGGACGGGATATTCTTGGCGTTCACACCTTCGGGTCCATTTTATTTCAGTATATCTTTTATGGGTAAGTTTGCCGGTGACCACGGGAATCGCTCGGTGAAGTGTTTGATCAGTACCGGTACGGACAGATGAAAGTACGCGGTGGAGAGATCGGAACTTTTTTTTATGTGAAGGCTACAACGACAATACTGCTGGTCCCCTCTCGCGTGGTTACATTAAAACGCTTGCAAAACAGATCGCTGGAGTCGGTTGCCCTGGAAGCGCAAGGCGAATTGGTGAGTCTTGAGTTAATCAAACTTGAGATACTAGCGTACACCCTCTGTTACCTATTGAGTTGAAGTCGTCTTTATGTTCTGGTTATTGCTGTGGTCGAGTAAGCAGACTCAATTGTCGTTGGCCGCCGGCTATGAATAGTGCAATAGAGAAAGGAAGGTCAATTTCGTCAGATACGTATTTGAACAGCTTCCGAGAATTTGTCTTTGTTCGGTCCTGCTTATTGTTATTGTTGAAGGACGCTTGGTGAACACTTGGCTTGCTGTGCCCTTGCATGTCGTTTCGGATGGTGCCGAACAGTAACCTAAACCGTGTTCGGTACGTAGGGTATGCGAGAGAGTACGATTCACGGTCTGTTTTTTTGCGGCAAGTGGTGCAATCGAAAGACATGAGGTAAGGATACCCTTCGCTACCTCTCATTGGCAGTTATCAACCACTGTCTCTGTCGATGCGTCGATACCAACCGCCGCTTTCCCTGTCATTCCTGATTGATTACAACCAATCCCATCGCCCTTACTCTTTCCCCTTGAAGAGCGAGGAGGAGGTCGTCGCCGTGCGTGAGGGGGCAGGAGAGGGACCACAGTCCCTTTCGCCACCGCCGAAGCTGTCAGAGCAGTCTCTCTCCCAACCGAATCCTGAGGTGCGTGAGGTTCTACAGCAACTGGGAGAAAGTTTGTGCACCACTTGTGCACCGTAGGTGGCGTGAAATCTTCTTGTCTCCGCTTTAACATCACTCCCCGGTTCAAGGAAATCGTGTTTCCAGAAGCATGGTGCCCAGCAGGACAAAGGGGGGTAGAGTTTTGAGGACACTTCCCTGCTTGAAGGACACCTAGCTCGAAGAAAATATGACGAGTGTTCTTAAAGAGGGAACAGGTTTTTTTGCTCGTGCATCACCATCAACATGCGGCACGAAGCGATCGTCTTGCTCTCCCTCGAAGTTCAGAATAAGCTTCCACAACCTGGTATTTTTGTACTCAGGTCAAGAACTAGTGCCGCCGGCACGAGGCACTAGAGTACGCGCCCCACGCGACACAATGCAGCACCGTTTTTGTTTTACTTTTGTATTTCCCCGTTACCGAAGTGCTAGACGTGTGATGCTCATCGCCGCGCGTAGGTGCTCCTGTCAATATTGCTACCCGCAAAATAGATTGGTCGAGAGAGAGAGGGAAAGCAGGCCATGCGAAACCGACAGCATTCGCGCCACCGGCTTTGACCTTTGTGTACTAACCCCCCCCACGAACCGGTTTCCACTTAGTGACGGGGTCTGGCATTGAAGAATACCTGAGCAAACTGTTGGGACTCAACATGATTGTAATACAATGCGCACTGGAAACTACCCTCTGCGTTATTAGGAGGCATGGCTTGCTTGACCTAAGAAGAGAAGTCGGCCGTTGTGACCAGGGTGTCAACATTCGACTGTGCTCTCTCTCTCTCTCTTTCCATCTCACACACACTAACTAACTCTATTTGTGAACAAGAACGGTCTCTGTGGGTGTTTTTTTAGAATCGGCGGGGTGTGCGACCTTGACCTTGCTCGCATGCACGGTTGTAATGTTTGATGTAGATCGACGTTCGCTAATAGCTCGATTGTTCCACAACCAACAAGCTAAGGCTACCAACGCCCAAGAAGTGGTTTTGGACTCATCTTGTCGACAGGTTCCCGTGCACGTATCGGTCGGTAATCGCACCATCTTCGTTTTGAATTATCATACGCGTACTCCTCCCCTCTCCTTGTGGGGCCTCACCAACCCTGACGTCACGAATCTTGTTCTTTTTAATTTGTCGTTTTTCGCCGCAAACCGGAATGACGGTTTCATTTGGCGTCACGTGGTGCCACCCCGACCAGGCAACGAACTACTCCGTCTTCAGCAGTAACTCGGATGTGCGAGCTCGGGACCTGAAAAAGGTACGGTATGTACAGTCCGCCAGGGAGCGCAGTCAGTGACCGTCCCTTTGTTTCGGGCCGTATGTTTTTATCGCCGGCAATGTCTCCAAATACGATTTTCCGTCTGCGAGCTGTAAGTTATAAATATTTTTTCTTTTGTGTCAAGGTTCGGCGAGCTGGGTATGAAACATGCGATGGTTATTTGCTGCCGGCGTACTGTACCTCCCCACGGGCGAAAGGCGTCATTTATTCCTTCGCTTTTTAATATAAAGCGAATGGATGACCCCCACACATGGAACTGCTGGTACCATCTATCACGAAGCATTGTACTAAACTCTGCGATGGTGTGTGTGATGTGTGTGTAGGTCCCACAAGTTTATATGTTTTTAACTTTCATTTAATCGTTATGGGGGACGCCATGCACGGCACACCTATCTGGTGTTCTGGATTCATTGCCCAAAACCGGCGTTTCTCCTTGTGGCGTACGCGACAGACTCATCTGGACGAGGCGCGTAACCTCACCAGCAACCGGGCCCGCAAGGTCAAGGACATCGCCAGCGGGTTCAAGGGCGAAAGCAGGCAAGCTACAGCAGTCAATACCTCCACAGCAGGATGCCATACATCCGAACCAAGAACACCTGTCCCCGACCCTGGCCGTAATCAGCTCCTCTTTTCTGAGTATTATTTTGCGCACCCGCCTTTTCTCCTCTTGGCTTTCGTGCCTGTCTTGCGGGTTAGTTTCAAGAGGCTTGCTCAGGTGTCATTTCTCGAAGTTCGGTCTGGATGGCGTCGGCCGCAACATTGTTCTCGGAAGTTGGAATATATGCTCCTACCGTGGGTGAAGTGAGATAGCGCACCCCCTTGAACGGATTCTAAAAACCGGATTACTCCGCACCGCAAAACAAACGACCAGGACAAAAGCTTTGGCATCGTCTCGTCGAGAGATTTCCGAAAAAATCGTTTGTTCGTGGCATCCTGGTCTTTCTGGAGTAGTCGAGCTTTATGAATCAGTCGCGGGGCGTCTGGCATCTTGTTCGAGAGCTATGGTAAACAGTTGAGGGGGTCCTAGCCCTTCTCTCTCTCCGCCGCTTTCCCGTAACACGCTATTTGTTAGGCGATTTATCCGTCCGCGGATGCCGCGATCCGTTGACCACCCAAGCTGTTTATCACGGTAAACCCGGGCGTGTTTCTCGCACAAACCACATGTGATGGTTAAAATACTCTGCTGAGTCTCTGGCTGACAACGCAGATGCTCCGAGACGTCTCTAGGTGTGCCATATGAATCGTGGAGTTTTGCTGGCGTAGGACATGGTGAACCGGGATATGATGTTCGCCGATTGAAAATACCATGAGTCCTTTGTGTGGATGTATCCGTACCCTTGTGGATTGCAGGCCCGAAAATGTGGAGGTTTTCCACAAGAGGCATAAGGAGCAGGAGGCTGATTACCGTCATAAGGTGCACCAAGGGAAGGAGACCCTCAAGAAGACCTCGCAGGTCTGTTGCGTGCCGCTGGTGTTGGTACTGTGCTTTCCATCAGCGTTAACGCTGCTGCTGCTTTGGATTTTTTGGAACCCGGTTTCCAAGGCTTCCCATAGTCGCCGTCTCGACACGTACGGCAGCCTGCTTTTCTCTCCTACAGCAAGTGGTTCTGTCACGTTCGCCGCTGTCGTCGCCGTCTCTGTTGATGTCGATGGCGGTGTTGTTATTGCCCTCGCCCCATAAGATACCTTGATGGTGATGATAAGATGTTTGTGTTGTTGCCGCATACGATCTCGACCAGTAATGTAGAGGTCCCTGTTTTAGTGCCGGTTGAATGGTGCCGGTTGCCGTTATAGTGCCGGTGTTTTCGGCTCGCACACACACTGGAATACCAAGTCGTTCTGTACTTCGAATAGTGCCGGTGCCCGGTTTAGTGCCGGTGAAATTTTGGCGCACACCCCGGCACTAAGTAGGGACCTCTACTACAGTTGTACTCCTTTTCCTGTCCTGCAGGAAGTAGTTGTTTTGTTCAGCTGCTGTTGCCGTTGTCCTTGGTGTCTGTTGCCTTTGTCCTAGGTTTCTGTCTCTATTGGCGCTGTGCTTGTTGCCTCTGTTGATGGTGATGTTGTTGTTGCTGCTGTTGCCCTGCTGATGACGTACAGGGCACCGACGCCATGTACAACTTCGTGCTAAAGCTTAACCTAGCCACAACGGAGGGCAAGGAGCGCTTCATGAAGAAGTGGGCCATCGGCAGGATCGCCAACGGAGAGTCGATCAACCCCCGCGAGGGCTGGAAGTTCTTGAAGAGCCTGGGCATCGACGTGCCTAAGGTTCGCCAGCTCTTTGCTTTGCGTCGCCGTTGCCCCCTCGACGACTTGAATTACGCTAGTACTGTAGTTCGTCACACAATATCGAAACCGGACGCAAACGAGTTAAAGCCTTCTCCCTTTTAGTTCATCCCCTCGTTACGCAAAAAGGAATCCTCACGAGTTGGATCTTCTTGTTTTGCTCACCCCCTCGCGATGATTGCCACGAAATATAGCTTCAAGCACCCAACCCGCCGCTTTTCGCACGTCACACCACCGTCCACGTGTCGCCATTGTCTGTCACTCTTCGTCATGACGAGCAGCCAAGATCGCCCAATGCTGCCGCCGACTTCGCAAGCCCGGGATCGCCGTCTGAGAAAGATAGCACCACCGCCCAAAGCGGCACCACCAAGCAGACGACGACCGGCATGACCACGCCCGCCGCCGCCTCTCGGGGGAGGGGAAGGACAGGAAACACCCCCGCTACCGCAGGCGGCTACGGCAGGCCCGGTGGCGGCGGCGGCGGCTTCGCCGTCGGTGACGCGGCGAAGCAGGAGTCTGCCGCGTGGGAGGTGGCCATGTCCCAAGCGGTTGGGGCGTTGGTGAAGGTCGACGCTGACGCCTGCGCGCCCAAGCTTGGATTGGAGTGAGTGGTGTAGGAGGAGGTTGTGGAGCTGTTATTTCTGGTGAAGCGGTGTCGAGAGTGTTGCGGCCCCGAAAGAGCTTCATATAAACAGCATCGCCATCGTTGACCAATGGCTGCTTCCAATTTTGACGTCTTCTTCAACGGTTCCGCCTTCACCCCTCTCCCCTCCCCAGTACACCCCCCCCCCCCCCCCCCCCCCCCCCCCCC
>CACKRE030004412.1:199036-227870 GCA_902602495.3 Ectocarpus sp. CCAP 1310/34
CCCCCCCCCCCCCCCCCCACTCTCGTTGTTCCCCCCGGTCCCGTTCTCAACCATGGTCGAGGAATCCAGGGCACGTTGAGCTTGAACGCGGCTATTTTTGCGGCGGTGCTTCTGGCCTCCCGGCTCGAGAGCAACGAGAAGGTGTTCGGCCTGGTGCTGTTCGCTCTCGAACTGTTCGCGTTCTTCCCTCTAGCGAGGTACGACACGACACCAGCGGTGTTTCCTGTAGAAGGTCTGCATAAATGTGGCCGGCCGCCCTGTATTGGGCCGGTGGAATCGCGTGACACAGACGGCATTCTATCAAGTTGTCTCATGCTGATAAGTTCTTGGCGATACAGGGGCGGCCTGACCCCTTAAAACTGTATGGCCGGCCTCAAGCAGGGACCGTGCGGTGTACTACGGGCGAGAAGTGCATGGCGAGATGGCGGCGTGTGTGCGTTGTGTCTCATCTCAACCTGATCTCCTATCTGCATCTAACTCATCGTCGGTTTGTACCTACCCCATCTTCCTCCTCGTCCTTGACTCATCTTCGCCCCTTCTCTGCCCCGTCTCCACCCTGCCTTTTGCGCCATGTCCGCCCCATCTCCTTTGTTCCGCTGCTGCGGTCGGGCGACGGCCGCCCCTTTCTTTATTGTGCGCACGCAGGCGAGAAGTGAAAAGGCATAGCCTGCTCCTGCATGCGTCGGTCACATCCGCCGTGGTGCTGCCCACGGGCCTCCTGCTTTACCTGCGGCACCCCACCCTCTTCACGGCCTACCTGGGTACCGTCGTCCTCATCACGGTCGCATGCCCCCTCTGGTTGCTGAGGGTGCAGCGGTACAAGCTGAGAATAGAAGGGCCGTGGGACATTGCGCACGTCGAGGCGCATCCCTGAGAGGGGGGGAGGGTTAGGGTGCGTGTTTTTGTTTAGTAAGCTCGACCGCCGTTACCGGCTGGCCGATGACATCATGTCAGTCTTGTGTAGCGAGACGAAACACGTTTTTGTGTGTGTGAGAGATGCACGCAGATTGATGCAGAGACAGAGATTGCAACCTCTGCGAGTTCTTCTTCATGTTTCGGACAGGAGTTCACTTCAGTCAAAGGCAAGGCCGCAGGGCGAGCAGGCAGGCGAAGGGCAGTGCACGGGATGCCGAAACCAGTGGTGCGAAGTTCTCTGGTGCTTACACTCGGGTTCTGCTTCGATGACATTTCATTCTCGAACGAGATACAATCCGTTTGTTGGCGACTCGTCCCGGTGTCGGTTGTTCCTGGCGGTGAGGTGTCGTCGAACGTGCGATATTCCGGAAACATAAGAGGAGAGTTTTCTCCGAGAATGGTTCGCAGGTAGCAAACGGTCGTGTGTTCGCACCCGGGTTCGTGTGCACATCTCCGCGTTTTACGCCCTGCTGAGCTCGGATATCCCTCCAAGTTCTGTAGTCCGGTAGTCCTTCAGGGCTTGGTCGTTCTCGTTCCCGCGAGCGCTAACAAGCCTTGGCATTCGGCTGAAAGTTGATTTACTCAAGGGATCGGATAACGACCCCCCAGTCTTCCGTCCGCTTGTGTGATTGGGTTGCAAATCTTGCGGTTGGGGTTTGGGTTGGGATAAGGATTCTTCGAGGGAGCAGCTCCCTGGAGGAGTTCTGGGTGGCACGAGTGGCACGCAGGCGCGGGCTACGTAAATTAGAGGCCAAAGGTAGCCAACCGTCCCGCGTGGCGGGCAGCTGCATGCACCGCTCGAAGGCACTCTCATGAACCACAAGAGCAAAAGACGCAGCGTATCCATGGCCGACCTTTGACACGATGCGCTTAGCCTTACTCGTGCCGCGACAACGGTACCGTCGACGCCTTTGCTCCCTCGGTGATGCCAAATGCCTACCGTTGGTCTGTATGGTTTCCAATGTAACCCTCGCCCGGGTCTACACCTATAGCCTGGCCAGGTGTGATCTGTGGCGTCTTTGGTCATGTGTGGGATCTGGGGTCGAGTTTGGCCTCGACTCAATGTAAGTAGTTATGAAGACGGCATGGTTGCAGTTATTGTGCGATGTAGTCACTTTAAAGTAGTAGTAGATCTTGGAACGCGCTATCGTTTGTGTTTTAGTTCTACTCTGTGGTAGGACATCTTATTGCGTGTGCGGTGCTCGCTTCAAGCGTCAACGTTTTGTCCGCCTTGCTGTGCCTAACAGCATGCTCTTGGAGAGCTTGTGAATAGTTTAAACCTGGAAGGGGTGCGGACGCTCTTGGGTTTTTAATGTACATCCGTTTTTTTTTTTCGTCTTGAAACGATTCATGTGTGTGCCTGTCGCTGCCTCTTAGTTGGCTTGCACGTGACAGCGTGTGTGACCGACTGGGGTATGTGCTCCTCCTATCCCAACGTCACACCTCTGCCATCGTTGGTACAGTTTTGGAAGCGATCCGTGTGGAACAAGGTATATTCGTGCGGACTGAACGGCGTGTACAGAGCGATCTGGGCACCCGACGTCTTGAACGGGAATTAACTTCTTGTCTTGGCGACGTCAATTAGGACGGGCCTGGGCTTGACGGCTTTTCCCTATTTGTTGCTTGCGTTCAGCGGGTGCCACACCAAAATCTGGCCAGATAAAACTGTTCTACAGGAATTCCCTTCAAGAACGCTCTGTAGTCTGACATCCAAAATTGACGGGATGACAACACACGCCCTCACCAAACGAGATTGTACGGAATCTCACCTGTCGCATCGAAGCAGGCTGGAGAAACCACGCCTACAGGTGTGAAAGAAAACCTCATGTTCAAGGTGGCGGGTTCAAATCCTGCTCAAACATGTAGGAAGCGAGTTTTCGATGAAACGCAATACTTGTTGCACCAGTCCAGTCGTGCGTGGGTCGGGTACATTCAGTTGGCTGTAGCTGAGACTAATCGATCCTGTAGCCACAAGCTACAAATCGAACGGCGCCTTGAAACCGTTTCATGGAGAAATTCTTATCTTTCGTGGGACGAAAACCTGCTACGTGTTGATGCGGTGGCATCTCTGGGCCCCTTTCGCCTCTCGCAGTCATGCACAACTGCATGGTACTCTGTTTATCCACGTTTTAATAGTAGTGGCCGAACCTAGCTGTTGAAACAGACCCTAACGCTCGTGCAAGAGGGAATAGTTCTCTGTGAACGTTGGGGAGACTAAGCGATAAAAACTTTGCGAGGATGATCGCCACACGTTGAACCCCGGAATTTCCGAATCCTTGGACGATGTGTGTTCACATTTGTTCTATCTACTGTTGCGGTGGTATGCCCTCAACCCCCTCCCTATCAGTATTTGCTCGCTCTCACGAGAAGGATTTCCACCGAATGGCGTTGGCAGTCGTGGCTAACATCTGCAAGAGGGATGACGAAATTCGTATTGCACGAGCATATTCTTCGTGAACCATGAAAAGGGAACTGACGCAATGAATGCTATGCCGCGGAAGCATTTTCGGCTGTCTCGCGGCCTCCACCCGCCACTCCCTCCGTTACGGTATTGAGATGTTGGGCAGACCCGGATTGTGCGGCCTTGTGCATGGCTTCGTGGAAAGACTTTGGCCCCTGAAGCGATGCAAACGAAAACGGAAAGGAACCAAGAACAAGAGGGTTAGGTGCAGGCATTGCGCGACGACGTGAGAACAACTCCCATGCCCCGGAACAAGGCGCCTCGGGCAAAAAGGAACTAAAACAAGCCTCTGGCCCTGGATGAAAGTGGAACGCGGGAGCTACTGTCATTGGCGGTGGAGTGACCACCGGCAGCAAACCGCAGAAGCTTTTGGCCCCTCTTGGAAAACAAGTTACAGGACATGTTCAGTATTGATTTCCTTGAAGGGTTCTTTCCTGTTCAATTGTCGATGATGATCACAAGAGAGCGCTTTCGAAACCGAGGGAAACCTTCTAGAATGCCAGGAATCGATCGGTCGCGACGGATACTACAGTACTTCTTGGTAGGCGGCGTGACCTACAGGCCCAACCGGCACCGCACCTTGGACCTCTTTGGTGACAGCACGGATTTGATGAAGTCCTGCTCGGGCGTCGTGGCATACGGGTTTTCTCTCACGATCGGGATGAACTCCTCCGGGCGCTCCCACTGGGGATCCCCTGTGAAAGTATTGACGTAGTAGACGGCCCCTGTGGTGGGGTCGATCTCGTCCAGCCACATGGGCGGCTCCCATTGGCTCATCCCCGACATTGCATTGAAATAGTACACTGTCCAAGAACGAGGGGGGAGGGTACTTGGGAAGTCAAGACAGCGAAAGGAACACGTCTGGGAACGACGTAACTGCGGGCGACGACGATGATGACGACGGCGACAAAACAACAAGGAGAAGAACAAGAGGAAGAAACGGCGAAGAATAAGATCAAGAACAACAACAACAACAACAACAACAACAACAACAACAGCGAACGCGTGTTGTGCTCGGTCATCCCATCAACTGTGGAGGAAGAACGGAGTGCCGGCGACTCCAAACACATCTAACCGAACCTGATCCATCTTCGTCCTTGAGCTCGTGCCAGCATTCTCCCTCTTCCGCGGGCTCCCCTTCTCCCCCTTCTCCCCCTTCCCCTCCCCCGCCCCCGCCACCGCTGTCATCGAGCACCCCTCGAGATGCGCGGCCGCCGGTTACGGAAGAACGCTTCCGACCAGCGGCAGATTTTTTCCTGCGAGAGGAGGTTTGCGGAGAGTGATGAGGCGGGGATGTCGGGGGGGGGAGTTGGTTGTTGTTGTTTCCCCCGGGGTTGGGCGTGTACCTTAGAAGCAGATATCAAACCATTGGACTAGTCAGTGGTGACACTACGGTAGTGAAAATGTTTCATTTCGGCTTCTACAGTATACTACCCGGGGGTACTACATAGGTTTTTCCTGGTGTTTTCGGTTTTAGCTTGACGTTGTCGATCTGAACCTGGCAGTTCGAAGTTAGGTGCGTGGTTTCGCTCACCTGCTGCTCGTAGCCGACGACGGTCGTCTGGTGGCGTCCGGGTCGGTCTCTTCGGCCCCGAGGGTGACGATGTATTGGTGCTTCTTGTCTCTGGTCACGCACCACCCGGTCCCTTGGTTTGAATCGAGAACAGAAAGAAACGTTGTCCGACGGAAGACGGCTTGTCTTGTGTGTGGAAAACAATCGTGCGTAGGTGATGGATAGCGGCCAACGCCAAGACAGCGTTTTTGCACTGCTGTGTTCTGTCTTGGCCCATTGTGTTGACAGATGCTTCTTATTTCTCGTGGATGGTGTCCTATGTATAGTTGTGTCCACCTACGGCTTCACCTCCTTTTCACAGGGGGTTCCATTTACCGCCCCCAACGCGTCTTCCTACCCTTTTTTTTTCGCTCCTCCGAGGCATCGTCCGACTTCTCCGCCTCTCCCTCCTCGTTTCTCTTCTCGCCTTTACTACCGCCACCATCGCTATCCTTAGTTTTTTCTCCCTCCGCCGGAGTAGGTTCGGATGCCGCTGTGCCTTTGCTTTGTGATGACGAGGGGGAGGAAGAGGATGATGGTGTGTCCTGCCGAGCTTTTTCCTTTGCTCTTTTGTGCCATCGCACCTTATACCAGTCGCCAACCTCGGCCAGAACTTCCACCTGGAGGGGTTTAGAATAATAGTCGTTGTCGTTGTTGTTGTTAGTTATTGCGTTGTTGCTGCTCATAAATTGTTGGTGTTGTTTTTGGTGTTTTGTCGCTACTTGGTCGTTTCTTTTCTCGATAGACGACTACTGCTGTGGTCTGACGGCGGTTCACGATGGCTATCGTGCGTGTCCACGAGTATACCCAACCACCGTTGCCCACACCGGTCTTCATCAGGCCCCGCGGAACCAATAAATTATTTAGGGGGTCGTCCCTAGTTGGAATCCTACCTTGCCACCCGCCGGTAGACGCGAAAGTATCTTAACCATACCGTTAATGTTGTCCTACGCGTCGCTTAAAACCCCTCCAAAGTTCGTAACCGTACCAGTTCAAAGCAATACTACCCCACACAAAGCGTTCGTTCAACCTAGCGTTTATCCCAGAATGTGGTCGAGTGACTCGTCCCCTCGAAAACGCGTGCGCGTGACTCGGCACAAGGACCCCCTGCCCTCAACCACGCGCCTTCTCACACTCGAGTACCAGGGAAAATAGCGCGATACAGAGGGGAGGAGTCCCCTCCCACGGGCCTCAAGCCCCACAAACGGAAAATCGACCCACCTCCTTGGTTGCGATGAGATACCCGACCACCTTCGCCTCTCTGATTGGCTCTGCCCTAACGTTGTGGAGCTTGGTGATTCGCCCGTTGAGGTAGTGCTTGGGTGTTGCACCGTCATCGTGATCTCCATCACAACCTCCCACGTTCGTGGTGGCGCCCGCCTTACTGCTCCTCCGCCGAAACAGCAGTCAAGATAAAACATCGAAACGCGTAAGGTAGACCATACTGGTCATGTCTTCGTTAGTACGAGAGTGCAACGCATCCAATCTCCCTCGACTTTCTTCTGAGGAAATCTGCATTATCTCACCTGCACGAACGAAGTTTTCGGTTTCGGGCTTCATTTTCGAAGGACCGGTACCCACGCACCCCTTCAAACGACACGGCAAAGGTGTCGTCGAGCGGACGTTTTCGAAGCTACTACTGTAATCGTGACAACATTTCCTCCAAGTCGATGCTGGTGGTGGTTGATAGCACACAGGGACACCTCCAGAATGAGCAGACTGTTTTACGTCGTTAGTGGCGCTTAATCGGACCCATATCGCCACGCCCACACCATCCATCTACTGGAAATTTCTGTAGATATACTCGGTCTCTGCTTTCCTACCTTTGTGCAGCAGCACCCCCGGTGGAAGACCTTCTCCTGCGGTACCTGTCGGCGTCGCCAGGATCGGATTTTGTGTCCAGGCCACCGGTGCCCTAGCCGCCGGCCGAAACAAGAGAGAGAAAAACATCGATCACAGCAGAGGGGACAATCAAAAGTCAAGTGTGGAAGCAGTTGTACGGAGTCGGCACGATGTTGACTATTGTGGGTTGTGCCGCCCGATGGCGGCTTCATGGAAAGCGTTGGAAAGCCTTGCCTCTTTTTCTCGTCCCTGTCTTCCTTGCCTTGAAAATAATTCGTAGTCTGTGCCGTTGTTCGCTTCGTTTAGCTGGAACACAACGCAAAGAATACCGTCGAAGTCATCGGTGGCTGACCACTAAGCCTTCCGAGACTGCACGGGAGGCAGCAGTTGTGCTATTAATTCGTGCCGCTGCGCAAGGTATGCAACTACGATCAGGTATGTCAGCGTTACTACGCTAACGGAAAGACATGGTAACGCAGGTGGCAGAAAGAAGGCAGGAAGACAGTGCGTCATGCTCGCAACTAGTTCTGCGTCCGGAGGCTTCAAGAGTGCTGAGCTCATACAACCTAAATAGAAATGAACCGGTTGCATCTTCCACTCGGTGGTACATCGGTTTCTGTCGCTCCCCTCACCGAAGCATAGGACCATTCATCGTCCGAGCCATACGCAGTTGCACCGCCCCCGACGTTGTCGAGATCCCCTTCCGTGAACTCCCAAACGTCCGCAGGGGCTTTGGTGCCTCCTTCTCCGGCGACGGCGTTGCCGGCGGCGCCAGAGGAAGGGTCTGCGTCAGAAGCGCTGCCGTCCGAGGTTTTTCAGCCAGGCGAGAGACATCCGAGACAAAGCACAGAGAAGTGGGAATGGAGTTGAGACGTGAAAAGGGGCACTGATATATTACGTATTTGATGTTATTGTCGTGTTTCGTTGCTGTTGTCGTCGTTGCCTTCGCCTCAGCAGAAGGTTCCACCTTCTGTCTTTTACAATTTTTCATGGTCACACCAAAAGAGAGAAGAGGGAATATGGTTAAGTTCCGCGGTGATGTTCTTTGGAGAGACACTTTGTGGTGCCCCGAGAGACGGGCTTCGATGTGAGGGTGGCACCGAACCCACAGCTACCACCACCCCCGCCAGCGTCACCAACAGCAATGACAACAACAACGTGGAAATATTCGAAATATGAATGATATCAGCACTTACTTCGGATAAACCAAGCCACAAATAACAACCCCCACAACCACCCATCGCCAAAAAACAAGATAATACAGACCATACTCATGCAACCTGCCTACAAAACTAACCTGACACGAATTCCGTCACCGACTGGCTCGGGTTGGGTGGGTACACTGTACACGCGGATCGACGGAACCTTTTCGGAAACCCGGACACCTGCGGCACAACCCGAACGGTTGGAGGAGACGACGTCATCAGTACCCTTGATCAATGTGTCAAACGCAAAGGGCTGAAACTGAATCGTAGCAAATGAGTCAGCCATGAAGTAGCGCTGTGGTTTAGGTTGTCGTTGTTTGTTTTCGGCTTGGTGATAACGACATCACCTTGCACCCGGAGATGGAAGGACGCCGAGAACACACAGGCATTTCCTTCACCACCCGTCACTATATTGCGTGACATTGTCGATCGAACGCGTGCTTGTTGTGATCCCGGATTTCATGGTGTTTGTGGTGTTTTTCACGCCTACCTGCTGTTGCTTAAGATGTTGCTGCGGGTACAGCATTGTAGGAAACAATGTGTTTGAACAGGCCTTCCTAGCCCCGTTTGAGTTAGCATATGCCGTCTGTCTGCGCAGAATGAACAGTGACAATAATATTATGTAGGGGGCGTTGCGCGAGGACCTCTACCGATTGAACAACTCGGACGGCGAACGGCCGCGAAAATGTTGCCTGCCGGCGGTCTTGTATGAAGGGGGTGAACAGCAAGCTTGACAACTCAACGTCCAAGGCAGACACCACGACCGCGGTGCGAAGCTACCTGAGTCGTTCGTCGCTGCTGCACCGTTGTTTGTTGTGCTGCTCCCGCCCTTTCCCGCGGTGGGAGACTAGCAGCGTTTCAAGTGGCCATA
Organism: Ectocarpus sp. CCAP 1310/34; assembly: GCA_902602495.3. Lineage (NCBI taxonomy): Eukaryota > Phaeophyceae > Ectocarpales > Ectocarpaceae > Ectocarpus > Ectocarpus sp. CCAP 1310/34. The sequence continues at coordinate 207,883 of CACKRE030004412.1, forward strand.
GGAGGACAACGAACGGCGGCCAGACGAGGGACGAAGAGAAATATTGCGTAGGTGCCCCGAGACATGTACCAGTGGCACTACCAAGCAGCTTACGGGAACCTCTTGCATCACTCACACACCACACGCCTACCTGCTTGCCGGTATTGCCTTCCGTTGGCGTGGTAGAAGGTGATTGGGGGCGAGACCCGATGCTCGCCCTCCTTCCCGAGCCAAGCGGACTGCGGCCGCCCCCAACACTGCCCTCTCGTCTTCTGGGCGTTTCGTTCTCCGTTCTGATGCGATCGAGGTTAACCGGTTGGTAGGACCTGACATTTCGGTTGTCAGCGCGGGGGCGGGGGCGGCAGCGGTGGGAAACACATTGGACGGGTCAGGACAGACATAAACGTTATATTCTTTGTCGAAGTACGAGCAGTGGTGAATAGAGAGTGAGTGAATGAGTGTGGCTGAATTCAACCGTGCTTTGGTCGCCATGAAATTGCTGAATTCGACTGGAGTATCACCTTTCTGAAAATATGCGCAGAAAAGAGGAAGACAAGAGGGTGGGGATACATCCATGCTGAAGCGTTGGCTGCTTGCCAGATCCTTCTTCTTGCAGTCAACCGTCTCTATTTCTGATGAGTCTTGGTGTGTTCCGAAATTTGGGGTAGTTTCTGAGACACCCCGATATTTTGTAAATTACCTAGTCGTGTAGCACACCCAGCACGAGTTTGACGTGGGCTCGTTCGGACGCTTGCACACCACGCACACCCAGGCCCCTTCCGAGGGGGTCCCCTGCGCATGCATCGTGCGTCGCCGCTGGGCCTGCCAGTCGTGAGAAGTTCAAAAGCGACCAACACGAGAAGGGAGCAAGAAAGAGGATTTGTTGACCTCACAAAGGTTTGTTGCACAGTCCAGTCGACGATGTGTATTTTCATGGTGACAGAATGCGTTAGCTCACTAGGCGCGTTCCATCATACGCTTCGTCCCTTCATCCTCCTGTGGTGCTTGCCTTATGTTTTCCACGCGAGAAGATACAAGATAGTGTTGATCCTAGCCCTTGGTCGAAACCGGACATACCTTCTCTTTCCCGCCCCCTTCGGCACTGCTCGTAGCCACTTCCTTCTCTTCCTGGGCTGCCGCTCTGCTCATCCTCCTCCAGTACCAGCTGTTCGTTTTCTCCATTCCAGGTGGTGCCGCTCCAACGCCGCCGCTACCTCCTCCGTTTTCCGTTCCAGCGATGGAGCTACTGCGGAACTGTACGGATGGCTTCGTGTGCCCAGCTTGAGTCTGGGATCTGCACTGCCGTGCTTCCTCAACCTGTATTTTCCGGATAAATTTGACAGGGAGGGGGGGAGGGCAGGTGTAGCACAAGCCTACAGCCTATTCTGATGGCCAGCTTTCTCGAGAGCATGTACCTTAATGCTCCTTTCGTTTACCAACAACCAATACCGAATGCGCTCCGACTTCACAGTTGTATTGGTCATAGTTCGACAGGCGGACGTTGACCAAGCAGTACACAACGGAATTGTCGGTCTCATCCACTTTTCCTCGCGTGTGCCTTCAGGTCACATAAAATGGCGCACGCGTTCTCCACCTTCTTTACCGCCTGACCGGCGCAATGTGAGACCCAGCAACGTAGCAGTAGGAAAGACAAACACGAACAAAACGATATCACCAAGAGCTTTGTTCTCGCCTGAGTCTTTGCCTCCTCCGCGGCCGCGGCAGACCCGCCGATGCCGTCGCTCTGGAATCCCGAAACCTGCACGAATTACACAACAACACGCGTCGGACAAATAACGCAGGTTTATTTAGCATTGCCACGCACCCGACCGTCTTCTCGGGCCACCGAACGTAGCGTTTGCGGATCTATACTGGACCAGCACTGTGAACGTGCGACTCCTGCTCGTATTCCAGATGGCGTTTTTTTCCAGGAAAAAAAAACGAAGTCGACACGTCTAGTCCAGCATGTACGCGGCGGCGTCGTGATCCCCGTTCGTCTGGAAGACACTCGCGTAGTCCCTCTCGCCTTCTGTCGAGGGGGTGACGTCGATGCGCTCTCCCCTCCCGCCCCGCCGCTCCCGGCGTCTACACCGCTACCGCCCGTCGACGGAAGCGTGACGACCATCACGGGGTCACAATACCCGCTCCACCCCCAGGCGCTGGCCGCCCTGACCCGGAACTCGTAGCACGTGCAAGGAGCCAGATTCTTCTTGCGGCAAGACTTGCCGACTACCAGGGTGGGGGAGGTGACCTACGAGTGGCGTCGGGAGGCAGAGAACAGAAGTCGGGGCGGCAGCGTATCAATACCACGGTTTGCGGGGGATCAGGTTGGCTGCGGCTTGGATGGGCATGCTGTGGACGTGAACCTTACGGCTTGATCAATCGAAGTTGAGCACATACACGATGTCTTTGTGTGGGATTCTTCATCGTGCGTTTCGTGGTCCAGTTCTGATGCCTCAGCCACGTACGATCTCATCGGCGCGTTCGTCAAATTTTATTTTGACACCGAAACCACGGTCTATTAGACGTCGAGGCACGCACCCACTCCGAAGCCGTACGGCCTCGCTGCCGCCACTGCAGCTCGAACGCCGTCGTCGAAGGTAGCCCCGCGCAGTGCCACTCAAGTGTAACGGTAGACTCGGTCCGGTTGGTGCTCCGCATCTTCGGTCGTGATGGGGGCTGTGATACGTGGCATCGTGAATACCGCCAGAGCGGACCGAGGCCGGGGATCGGGAAGAAGGGGCAATATCATTAATGTATCAGGCATGGGGTTGTACAATGCTTCGTGCAGTGAAAGAGAATGCAGACACGCCGTTGTCAAGAGGCCGCAGAACATATAGTTGAGGTGATGGAGAGTTTCTGTCCTCCTGCACGCCACCGATCAACGGGAGTTAACTCCAGTGAATCAAGCGGCACCCGGAGACACGTATGAGATGTGTGCACCAGATTTTATCCCTCCTATGTTACGGATATATATTTTTTTGTCCGGCCGGACGACAGAAATCGACGTGCGGCGTTGAAACCAAAGGACGTGTTCAAAGCCAAGTAAGAACCCCACGGAAAGCCGTCCGATCCATAGCATTTCTCTGGGTTCAGATTCCAATTATCCTATGACAGTTTTTTGGAATCGCCGTACCTGGTGCTTCGAAGCCCCAGGGGCCGCTCCTGATGTCCGCTTGCTACTGGCCTTGGATTTGTCTTGCTTTTGGGCTTCTCGCCGGAACTCCTCGTAGAACCGCTTGTTGAATTGCCTCACCTTTGTGATGCAAGGGGCAGTGAAGATTGTCAATACCGCCATCACCACGAAACGAAAAAACAAGGCCACACAAGGACCAGAATCATGACGATGGTACACAATAGCATATGTAACCGGAGGGTTCTCGAGACATTTCTACCGAATTGGCAGTTTGATGAACCAAATTAGGTTCTGCCGAGAAATACCCGTAGCGCCCGAAACAAACACGATTCACTCACCTTCTCGTCTCCGCTGGCCGCGGCTGGTTCTCCGCGGGCGGAAGTTCCGCTCGCTGCGCTTGACTACGGCATCCCCGATGGAAAACACATAGGTCCGAGACAGGGATGGATCGAGAGCGTTTATAGACCTGACTCATTGTCTGAGGCAATTTTTGTCGAAGCTGCAAATGAGATGACTTGGGGCGGTCTCGGGATGACGAACTTCATAGATAGGTGTTACTTCATTGTTCGACGAGCAATGATGAACAGCGGTGTGCGAAGGTGTAACGATTCAGGTAAAAGTCAATCGACGGATACCCTGCGAATCGGGTCCTCCCTAACACTCTCCACCCACAGAATTTACCCTCAACTGGGAACCTCTTGTGGCCAGGATGGGTAATTCGATGGAAGTGTCACCAGGTACTTTGTAGGATCGACTCCAAGAGGTGTTCTCAGGACTGACACACATTGTGTCCATGGGAAAATGTCCAAGTCAGGAGAAAAATGTGCACCCAAGGAGATTCGGACCGGTATCCAGCTGATGTCATGTGCGAAGGTGTACCGATTCAGGTAAAAGTCAATCGACGGATACCCTGGGAATCGGGTCCTCCTCAACAGGTGAGTAGTGTGTGTTCGTGCAGGCACCCAACTAGGCACCATTCGAAGAGAGGATGGAAGAAGAACAATGCACCACATAGCCTCGGAGATTCGGCGGAAGAGTTGAGGAAAGCATCGCATCACTTGTCCGGACCTTCTTGCTGCTGAAGCCCCCCGCTCCCGCCGTCGAGCCGGCGGTCGCTCTACCACCGGCAGCATAAGGTGAAGACCCCCTTGTCGCGCTTTCACTCCCCGATGGTGATGCCCCTGCTGCCGTTGGTTGCCCCGCTCCTCCTGGAGACGCCGCCCCCGCGTTATTGGCGGGCGTCCCTGCTGCGGACCCCTTCGGATGCTTCCGCAGCCTGGTCGTTGGCATGGGCAGTAAGTACTGGTTTGGCGGTCGAATGACACGAGGGTGCCATCGTGTCTCAAGGTTTTGAACAATTATCGCCCGGTGAATACTCGATGTTTTATTCCTCCCTTATGGACGAAACAAGTTTGGTTTTGTCTCATCTACCCCCGCACATTCCTCTGTATCTTTCGCTGTCTCTCTGTCTCTCTCATGATGTCATGCCTTGTGTAATTGGAAGCCCTAAAATACTACCGCGAGCATCACGCCCGACCGTTCCTCGTACAATTTGCAGCGACAAAACCGCTATGGAGGGAAACCACTGCCGGTGATAAAGTGTTTCAGAGCTTGGCAGAGTGCATCGTATCAATATCTAAGCATGGGCAGATGAGTTTCCACAGACAACAGGGATCTGGGCGGCCATATCGCTTTGTTACGGGGAATTTCTCATGTGCATGTCGGTTCGGCAAAATTTCTGGCAGCGCCGTCGTGGGAAACAACGCATGTATGTAGGATTGTCTACATTCATACCTGTTTAGGGCCTCCTGCTGGCGTTTTCTCTTCACGTCGTACTCCGCGCGCTTGCTTGGCTCGATTAAGATATCCTGTACGATTGAAAATCAGTCGAGGCGGAGAAAATGCCTCTCCAACATACTCTTTTGTGGGGTGAAATTCACGACAGAGTGCAACGGAACAGCGGTTCAGCTGTGTGATGTTGTGCCTTTCTCTGTTGATTTATCATGTAGACGACAAGGAAATTCATCGACGGCATGTTGCAAGGCAAGTCCAGACTCAATGAATTTTTTTATATTTTAAGACCACATTCAGTGCTGAAAGTGGTTGCGATGGGAGGCTCGAGGTTTCTAGCCGGCCTTGTTTGGAGTAGTGAATTCGAGCGGGGTATACGGTCTACTTTAACACACGGTCGATTGCGGCCTCAAGCTACGGCAACGGGAGATGCTGTATGTAGCAAGATGTGGCGACGATTGAAAGAAACGCAAGGAGGCACGACCGCGATGAAACTTACGTGAGCTCCTTGCACAGCCTGGAAAAGAGTCGACGTAGCCTTGTTCTTATCAGGATGATATCTAAGCGCCAGCTTCCTGTACGCCTTTTTGATTGTCCCTTCATCTGCAGCGGGGTCTACGCCGAGAGTCAAGTATGGATCCTCCGTAAGCCGGCGCATCGCTGCTCCCAGGACCTATGTGGACCCGACGGCGAAACGATTGAGGTAATTGAAGACTACGTGCGTACAGCAGGTCGAGTGTTGGTCTTCCTGTTGGTTTCGCCAATACATTCCATTCGTCAAGAAATACACCATCCGTACATTTTGTTCCAGGTTAAGCGTATGTCACGATGAATCACAGTGCTGTAGACCTACCTGTGCTTCTGTACTGATCCTCGCGTTATTCTTGCTGCGTATCGTCGTGTGAACCAATAATATTCTTTGCACCTTGTTTTACCAGGAATTATTGAGGACCTCTGTTGCAGTTTGCTACAATTCTCAAAGGCAACGGTTCACGAATCCATCAGGTACACGTCGTGGCCTTCAATATGGGACGAAAAGGAAGGGGGTAAATGGAAAGAGAGCGCCAAGGACCCGGAGGTGTGGTACAACAAGGTCGAGGACGGGGCGGCATGGTTCATGAGGAAATGGCACAGGCAGGAGGCGGAAGCGTCCGCGAAGCGCCAGCGCGCGAGGGAAGCAGAAGCAGAGAGTACGGCCATCTCAGGACCGAAGAGAAAGAGAGTCGGGGAAGCGGCGGTAGGGGGGAAGAAACGGCGACCGGGCACTGCTGTAGAAGCGAGTAGGGTGGCCGAGGCAGCACTTGTGGCGAACTACGTACCCGGCTGATGTTGTTGCGCCCTGTTTCCCTCCCTGCTGTACGCTATACTCCTTTATGTATGTCCTTTGTATTGCCTTCGGCCTCTGTGCTGTGTTTCTTTTTTTCATGACCTCCCTGCCTACTCTGCTGTGTTGGGTACCTTGATCTCGCTTTTGCTGTTGCCTTTGTTTTTGTACGTCTGGCTGTCTGCCCATCTGCCGCCTCTTTATCCTGTTTGCTCCGTTACTCCCATGCCCTGGTGCGTAGTGCCTGGTGCTGGTACGTTACCCTTTGATTTTTCTTTGGGCGGGTGTGGGAAGCGTCCTCCTTTATTTTTGTTATTTATTGTTATATTTTGATCGGTTTCCGAGGGCTCTTGTCTCGAACGGTCGGTGCGATACCTGTCCTTTTCTTTCTTTCATTTTGTTCTCTTTTTCCGAGTGGTTTGTACCCTATTTTTGTTTTGTTTCCCCGCGGCGTCGTATGTGCCGGGCTTTGAGACCACGGGCTCCCCATTTTTTGTAGACTATAGAGCTAATGTGAAAAAAGACAACAACAACAACTTCCACCGCAAAAGCGTGCGCTCTGCTGCCCACCGTATGATACATATAACATCAGTAGACATCGCGATTGACAATCCTGCTCCCTGCCGTGCGAGAAAGTCACAAAAGCAGAATATCACGATCGATCGATACGTACGTGTGAGTGTCCCCGAAGACGCGCTAATTTACGGGCACAAACAAATGGGAAACGGAATTTGCTATGGGCGGTCCAGAGCACGATCCATTCGTTTTGGTAACAACAGCAGTCCACATGCACGGAGAAATACAACAAGTACGTGTTTTCTTCCCATGGTGTACGCATAGTCTATAACAGCCGATTTCTAGCGATCGATTTGTAGTGTAGTCTAGTCCGCAAGCAAACTACTGTCTACCGGGCATCAGCCGCGGTCATTGTAGTTAGCAAATGCTACTAGCACGTGGGGGTGCACGATGTTACTGCTGTGTGATTCGGAACACATGATGTACAAGCATTGCTTTTGGAAAAGAGACGCACCGCTCAATGCGGCTGCAATGCTTGCAAGCCTCGCGCGCATCCGGCACAGAGTAGTGACTCGAACAAGAATTCACTTTTCCTACTATAGTCTAATAGACTATTTATTGTACGAACAGCAGCCTGCTGTGGCATCGTACCGTACCATATGTGTCTGCGCTTGATATTTGTTTGCAGCGCACCTTGGAGCCGTTAACACCGCCAGATTCCTGGTTGCATTCGTACTCCGATATAGCCGTCAGCAGCATGGCGACCCCTTCTCGAACACCATCCTCCCCTGACTGAATGCTGGCCTGCGCTGCGTCGAGCTTCGAGGCAGCAAGGAGTTGCTGCGGCAACATGTTCGCACAACAGATCGCGGTATGCAACACCGCGTAGGAAAGCCAACTTGGTCACAGCGTATGCACAACCGCAAACCTGCAAATAGTTTATTGCTCAAAATTCGCTTGCAGAATTCTCTCGCGCATGAACCTCTCGCGAAGAGTTGACTAACCTTTGGAGCGGATGTTGTTGTTCGACGAACAAAACGCCACAAACCACAAACCATATGGACGACCGTTTCGCCCACGAAACGCCTCAGGAACCAAACTCCATGCGGCTCAATACCTCACCTTCCATGAAGTCTTTTATTCCTTCCGTCCAACATCCGGCGCAAGGAATGCGCACAACAAGAGAGGCTGCTGCCTCCTCTCTCTAATTCAGCCGAGTGTGCACGAGCCTGTGGGAGACATCCGCCCTGAAGCCGACGACTTTCAGGGCGGTCATCGCTCCGAAAGAAGCGGATAAGCGACCTCGGACGCAAAAGGCGGCGGAACAGCAGGGCTATCCGGCTGTTCAAGATGGGCATGCAGGCCCCCAAGCGGCGGCCGGTCGGTGTCTCGGCGTTCCTTACGCCGTCCCTTGTTCTTGCCGCGACCGTGGCCACGGCGCTTAGGCAGCTGGGGGTGCCGGTTGGAGGGCTGTCGTTTACGCTTTGGCTGTACCTCGTGCTGGACCTCCTGGCGTTTAGGTGAGAAGAGACGACGGGAGACTGACTCTACGTGAGCATACCGACAGCATCATTTTGACCAATCCTACTAGCATTCTTGTGTCGTAATCAGGTTGCGATAGGCACGCGGTGGCTATTGATGAAACGTGACAGAAGCACCACGACTTGAGGAGAGCGAGTTAGTGGAGTCGTGTTGATGTGGCGTATGCGTATGACAACTTGACAGAAGCACCATGTACTGCGGCACACCCGACACACCTCGGAATTTCTTTACAGCTGCATTTCCCCCCCCCCCGCATGCGGTACATCTGTCTGTGTCACTTATTAATAGTGGCGTGTGCAATCAATCTGTACTTCTGTGTGATGTGCTGTTTGAAGCCGAGACGTGGCCGCACGAGACTTTGCATACACTTGAGCTCACGCATCCACAAATCTTGACATGGAATGTCGCGGACCCCTCAACTAGCAGTTGCAACGACGTCCACTGTGGCGATTGATGGGAGGTCATGGGGAGGCCTGAGCTGACTTGACCAAAACTGCTCCCTGACCCTTTGCAACCAGGGGCAGTAGTACCTTATTTGACAGCCCATATTCCTCGTTCGAAACGACGGTTTCCGCGTAGGTCCCGGTGAACCAAGCGCATGTTGCCGTGCTTGCCTCCATCCGCACAATTCGCAATGCAACAAGCGAGAACGACCGATAATCTACTCTCGAACTGTAGTCACTTCATGGAAAGGCTTGTGTTGCAACGTGCTGTTTTGCCTTGTATCTCCTGATCTTCAAATCGGACGGGGTTACAACACTTGCTCGGGTGAGACCCCCCGCTGTGAAGGCAAGCTATGTAGTATTTAGTGCACTACGCAGCGCAACAAGTAGCCGACTTTGAGGGTTAGTCGGCTGCAGGGTAGGAACACTTTGCAATCGATACCGAGCATCAGTGGTGATGCCAGTTTGTTTGCTTTGTGCTGAATGTCGGGACTGAACCATGCTGCCCCCCCTGTCCGGCGCTAAAGATAGAGATCGTTGTCGTACCGCTACTGTTGGCTGGCACCGGTCGGCGTTGAGACAAGAGCAGCGCAGTCCATGATACCACACAAACAGCAAGCTTGGAGGAGCCACGTTCCCGAGAATATGGTCAAAACTTGTATGAATTCTCACACGACGGCGGCACAGGTTTAGACGCGCCCAGCCTGGGCTGGAATGGCTCCAGCAATCCGCCTCGAACACCACGGTGGCGGCAACTCAGGCCTCCGCCAGCGCTGACGGGGGCACCAAGAAAACGCAGTCTCAGGAAGCGAGCGGCGGCGCTCCGGCGACTGAACGTAGCGGGCAGCAAGCGGTGTCGGGGCCTCCGGCGAATCCGGCGACCGCAACAACGTCTGCCGTAGCTGCGCAGACTGCGGGGCTCAGGTGATGCCCTCGTGCTCGTGCCGAAGAGGTTCACCTTGATACATTTTCTCAAGAGGTTCGCCTCCTATCATCTTTCCGAAGTGGTCCACGTTGAAAGTACTTGGCGACAGTTTCTAGCGTTTCCGAGTTTGTTCGAAGCCGCTTCCTGGCAAAGGTGGTCGACCGCAAACTCGGCAAGCTCTCTGAATGAACCGGGTCAGGCCTCTCTGGAAAGTATACTACATGATTATTCAATTTCAGTCGGTTTTCTGCGTAAAGTCGTGGGCATGAAGGGTGGGCACTAGATGAGACAAGCTGTCAATGGAACCGTCCAGAACCTGGTGTGGGTTCCTGGCGATTTTTTTCCGTATCACCGGCAACACTTATCGAGCAGGCACGTAGGCACCTCTATCGGAGGACCAGTGAGTAGTAGTACAGCAATATTCGCGAAAATATACGGTGCGAGTACGAGTGTGGTGCATTTGTTACCCTTCCTCAATGAGATTTTTGGGCACGGTGCTTCTCTTGCGCTCCTTGGAATTTCTTCGCTTCGAAAAAACAAAGACTTTCCATGCTGGGCGAAGACATCTACGCCAACGCCGAGTCGCCCTTCGAGTTCGAGAACGATTTCTTCAAGGGCAGGATGCTCTTCCTCGTCAAGTGCAACCCCCCGGACCCCAAGTGGGCCGCTCATTTCGAGGGCAGCAACAGCAACAGGGCTTTCGAGATGCAGATACAGGGGAAGCTCAAGCTGCTGCCCAAGGGCGAGGTGGGTACATAGCTCGTGAGTGAACTCGATTTTGGTCGTTTCTGGTACTACCTTAAGGCTAGAATAATATCAAACACAAGCAAACATTCGAAAGAGAATTTCCAAGGTCCCTTCCCTGTAGAATTGTATTCACGAACAAGTCCTTCTTGTGCAATACAAACCACGAAACGCGAAAAAAGAATGAAAGAAAAATCATTCCGCTGGGATTCGAACTCCTGATTTACCCGCCAGAATTTGACGAAACCGTCAGCCTATCCATCTGAGCGAGTCCTGCACCACACAACGTGTCTAGCAAAATGAGATTTCGATACAGCAACAGATGCACCACGTCTGTTGTGTTCGGACAGGTGTACATGGGGGGCGAGCTGGACGAGCGGCCGAAGCAGGGGCTGGTCACCCAGACCGTCTCCAAAATCGTCATGAGCTTCGCCAAGCAGGTGGATGTATTGTACAGTATCGTTGTCGGGGAAGCCATACAGGGGGGGGAGCGTACTCATGTTTTCCATGCCTTACTTGTTAGACCGTTGACCATACAGGGAGCGGCGTGTAAGACCGTTTACTTATTCCGAACCAAGGGGTACGATGTTGGTATTTGGGCTCAACAAAAGGGTAGGCTGTCCGTACCGCCAAATGTGTCGGGAACTGGGCTGGAAATGTGTCCCCGGTGTATGCCACCATCGTGGCAAGGCTACCTCCTTCTCCTGGTAGGCGGAATGGCCAGAATGATCTGGATTAGAAAACCATGGTAGCGACCGTCTCGCGACATCGCAACAAAAACAACGGTTGTCACGGTTTTGTACCTGAAACCGCTGCCGAGGTGTACTTGTGTGGAGCTCGGAACGCTGAGGCCTTGGCACCGATTATTAGTAATCGAGGGTTACCTTGACTCCCATCTGCGGCACAGATGGTGAAGAGCCTTCACTACAGCTTCGGGGAGAGGCGTCCCCCGTCAGATCCCCTCGACATCGAGAATCCGCACGTGACCTTCCCTCTGTACAGGGTGATGGACTGGTTCGTGGTGACAGCAGAAGGTATGGATACTCTATTTGCAGGAAACTGGATGCTTCGGCCGCCCAGCCCCATGCCTTTCTTCGCGATGAATAGGGTCTGCTTGCTTGGATGTGGTTTGGCGGCATTCACGCGCGGTGGAGAGAGAAACAGAGAGCCCAGTGCAACTCCTACGGGCAGTGGACTGAATTCTGGCCCCGCCAGGGAAGCAACAAGCTGTGTACGTGTGTCCTCTCCGAAGTATGCCAGTTCCCTGTGGCAGTGGAGAGAGGAGTACCATAGGGGTAGGGTAGGTGGTCATGGGCGGGGGCGGTAGCAAATTTTTCAGTCTGAGTATTAGACGAGGCAGGTGTGATCGAAGAGCTTCGGTTTGGTGCTTGGTGGCACTACAAGTGTTCTGGCGGCAGGACATTTTATTATTTTCTTGTTAAGTGAGCCAGTTTTTGCTCCTTTGGAGGCGGAGCTAGCCGGGGCCTTGACGGACCCCTATTTAAGTATGTCCTATTTGTGTTCCGTTTCCCCCGAGCGAGTTCCTCCCGCATTGCACTCTTCAGGCTCCCTCCACGATATCCCCGCTCCGTCTCCGCATGATGTGACACTCCGGTTCATCGTCTAGGCTGACTTTTTTCCTGTTTTCGTTCGGGTTTCTGCTGTTTTCCTGTTTCTGCTGTGTTATTCTGTTGCTGGCCTTTTTTTTCTCTTGTGTGTGTGTGTGTGTCTTTTTCTGTCTAGACGAGAAGCCCCCAACCCTAGGCGGTGCATTGACGGAGTCGGCCGAGGAGAGGGCCGCAAGGAGAGGGGGGAAGAGCCCCGACATCGTCTGGAGTACCGACGTCACCTATACCATGGCCTTCCAAAGGTGGGGACAAACCCAGTCGGCGAAACAATAAACGCTTCTACCGTAGGCTCATCAAGAATGGCGGCCGGAGTGTGGTTGGTCTCGGCCCCCGTTCGGACCGTGGTGACTGGTGTCTCCGGTTGCCTGCATGGACCTGACACCGAGGCATTCCTAGGGGTTGCTGATTGCTTCCTTAGCTGCCCGCCCAGGGGGTGGGGTAGGGGGCAGCAGAATTCGTCGGCGATGCTCTCCATCACTTTTAGGGGGCAGAAAGCAGAGCCGTAGCGTTTTGGAAGTTGTATTGTATTTGTTTTAAGAGCTCTTCGCTCAAGCCGTGTGGAAAACCGGGCGGCAAGCCTCGCTGTCCCTTTGCGCTCGGGGGCAAACCCGTTCAAGATTCTGGTCGGACTGTGTTGTAGGTATTGTCATACCTTCCCGTTTCCTTTGTCGGAGTTATATTTGGCTGCGGCCCCGTACCTGTCCAAAAGAAAAAGTGGTTTGAGGCAAGGAGGAGGCTATGTTGCTTTGTTCTTACTTTCATGAAACAATTTTTTTTCTTACACAAAATTGAGTCCTGGATAGATCGTCATTGAATTTCTACTGGCTCTTCCGAAGTGAATTGTCGTCCCGGGGAATTTCCGAATTCTCGAGAGATAGAAACAAATTCGATTTGAATGCTGTACAACACTACGTAGTCCTTCGCGTTTCGGTACACTTCTGGTGGATCTAGAGCCCACGGTACGGTGTTTCACGCTACGGTTTTTCGGGGTGCGTGCTTGGCGGATGAGCTTGCCACCTTCGCGGGTCTACGACTTAATACGAGACAACAGCAACATCTGCTCTGCAATCGATTCCTTCTTAACTACTACAATGTCTCTTGGAGGAGAACTTGACACACCGCGACCCTCCTATCTGCCGTCCCCCCTGTTTTTCTCTGCATCGTCTTGGTGGTGCAGCGGCATCGTAAACTTTCAGGACTGGGCGGTGACGGGCGTCCCCGGCCAGGGTAACCTGGACCTCAACACGTTCCTGTGCAAGCAGCCGGTTAGCGTAGTGGTGTACGACTTCACGGCGGCAAACCCGTCCGCCGCGACGCACAAGGCCAGGTGCGTCATGCTGCTGCTGCTGCTGCTGGCTGGTGATGGTGATGGTGGTGGTGGTGGTGGTGCACGGCTGTTATTTAGTCGTGGCAATGTGTTCGTAACTTTGTGTTGCTCGACATTGACACAGGCTACCTATCATGAACAATTTCACGACAAAAAAACGTTCTGCCCATGGGTACGTTCTGCAAGGCTACTAACTCCCTTTCCTTCTCGTTTATTCCGCCCTCGCTTGCTCCCCTTGCCTTTCCACGCACCCCTCTGCTCAGCGACAAGTCGTACATGTTCAGATGCACGATATCGAACGATTCCCCAGGGCAGGTCGCCCGCCCGGCCTTAGCGGCGGTAGCGGCACAAGGACCCGGAGCATCTCCAGCGGCGGCGGCAGGCGGGGTGGGCACAGAGAAGAAACAGGACGGTGGCGGAGTTGAAGAATCGGAAGATGGTGTGGGTTTATCTGGGTCCTCCGGGGACGCGCGGGCGAGTGAGGTCACGACGGCCGGGATATTCGGTAGGTCTCTTTGTGGGGGGGAATGTGTGAGACGTGTCAGGTCGCGGAGTTGTGTGGGTACTGTAGGACATGAGTGTCTTCTGTGTGCGTATGGAGTGCCATGTGTTGACGAAGAGACGCTCGTGTTCAAGAAGGTATGTTAGTGTGCAAAGCTATGCAGATATTTGTGGCATTGTAGAAGGGATCCCTCCGGAGTGGGCTCATAGCACAGGGTATTGCGAGATGAAAATATAAGCACAGCAGGACCAGCTCACAGCTGCCTGCCAGCTGCCTGATGTGACGTTTCCCAAGCTCGAGTAGCTCACAAAGCAGGCATGCTTTGACTCGAAGAGCCCAGTGAACCTCACCAAGCCGAAAAGAAAAATAACTATTCTGTTGACAGTCGCTAGATGTACCAACCACGGGGTGATGCAAGGAATGTGGCCGCGTTATCCTTGCTCCGGGGTCTTGGGCAACGCACAGTCATCTGTCCTCGATTCACTAACGTCACACGTCCTCCTCAACTGACATAGCCAACTCACAACCGACCGAGAGCCGTTTCGCTTGTTCTACGTACTACCATCACGAACCTCTCGGTACGGCAGAGGGTGGCAATGTTGTATTTTTTGTTGTCGAGGACTGTTGGATTCTAAGCCCAAGCACAGAGTCAACACAACACATCCTTGATTTTTGTTCTTGTTTTATTTTGATCGGTTTCCGAGGGTTCTTTTCTCGAACGGTCGGTGCGATACCTGTTCTTTTCTCTCTGTCATTTTGTTTTCTTTTTCCGAGTGGTTTGTACCCTATTTTTGCATTTTTCCTTGCGGCGTCGTATGTGCCGGGTTCTGAGGCCACGGGCTCCCCATTTTTTGTGGACTATCGAGCTAAGCGAATGTGAGAGACAACAACCACACGACACACGACTTTTCCCCGCTGAGCCGCGGAGAGCCACAAATCGCGAAGCCGTCTGTCCTCTGGGGTTGAGCGATGGGTCACTCCACAAGGAAGACTTCCTGTATGTGCTTGGCGTCTGCTGCACAGGAATTGTTGCTAGCAGCTCGGTCACGAAGCTCGTTTGTGGTACTGGTCAACTGTTCTCCTCGGCATGTGTGTGACGTTGCATGCTTCTATAACTATACGCACAAAAATAAGATTTGCTTCCTTGGTGCCGACGCGGTCGGTTGTCTCCAAACGTGGGGTTGCTCGTGATGCTGCATGCACGGAAAGAAAGAGAAAAGCCGATGTGTGGGCGTGACATGCAATTGACAACTTTTCTTGAAGTGCGGTTTTCTGTTGAGCGGTGGCTGAAATGGTGAGAAAACAGATGGACAACAGATGTGAAGAGTTTTCGAACAGCCTTCGCAGCGGCCAGCACAGCGTTCGACACGTTTCCTTGTACAGTACTTGCATGCAAGTATATGCAATTTTTGTGTATATGGGCGCAAGCCGCAACTGTTCGTTCCAACCATTGATGCGCCATTGTAGGCATGATATCTAGCTGTTCTCTGTTTGCCGTCATCTCGCTTGTTCTGGAAGTCAACTGTTCAGCTTCTGTTCATGTACGGGCGCACCCCCCGACCACTCACAATTTTTTTCTTTTTCTTAATATTACACAACAAATCCATCTCTATCTATAAAAAAAAGTCTGAGATAGATTAGCAATGAATCCATAGCGTAAGCGAAAGGCTACCTGTATGTCTACGTATTTTGCAGTTTTGTTTTTCGGGTCCGATCCTTTCTCACGATAATTACGAATGTCCTTCCTTCGCCGCCCGTCCCTGAGCAAGCAGACCCTTCGGACGAACAGCCCGAGCAAGATAAGGACAAGGAACGAGGAGGAAGGGCGTCTTCGACGGCGACGTGCGGGCTCCCGCGCCTCGACAGCACGGGATATCTCTCGCGGGCGATCTCAGCCGGAGGGCTGTCGTCGGTGTCGCAGCTGGCGGCCCACAAGTCTTACTACGTCCCGGCGGTTGCCGCCCCGGACGATAAGGTCAGAACGGAGGGAGGGAAGGAGAGGGGCAGAGAGAGAGAGAGACAGAGAGAGAGGGGGGGGGAGGATACAGAGAGAGAGAGAGCGAGAGCTAGGGAGGGAAGGAGAGGCAGAGAGAGGGACATAGGACCCGCCCGAACGAAAAGATCAAAACGGAGAGAGAAAGGGAGAGAGGGAGACAGAGAGACAGAAGCTGATAGACAGCGAGAACGGGAGCCGGGGCACCGCGGCATAAATCGCCGTAGATGGAGTAGTACCCCTCCCCCCATATCCCGAGAGGGCATTTGGGGGTGTTCTTCCGATGAGCAAGGGGACCAGCAAGAAACAGAGGTTGTTTTCGCCTCTTCGGGTCAATGACGATTTCTCGGCTACCAGTTGGTTGTCACTGTTGTTTTTTTCGCTGTAGTCTTCACAATAATTCCAGTCTGACCCCGGAGATAGCGTAGACCGCCTCTGTTTCTTGTTGATCTTCCCCAAAGCCGAAGACAAACCATATTCAGCACAAGACTCCTCCATATGCCCTCCTCAAACCAAAACAAAAAATAGACACAAGATAAACACCCCCGTTTAGTATACATGTTGCGGAAACAGCCATGCTCTCGAAAGTACAAATCAAAATCACCACCAGCAGGTCAGCGGCAAGGGACTGGTGAAACGCGGTGTGGTTCATACATAAATGCAAACAAGCTCCCATTTTGGTATATATGTTCAGAAAACAGCCGTGCTCTGGAAGGAGTGCAATACCAATCAAATCTAAACGGTGTTTCTTTACGACCAGGAGGTCTGCGGGAAGGGCCTGGTGAAGAGTTGCGGTCCATACATGAAGTACACGAACAACCAATTGGTTCTTTATGTGTTGATCATTCGGTATACACTTGTTGATGGAACAGCCATTCTTTCGAGAAAGTACGATATCAACCAGTCAATCCGATGTTTCTTGACGACCAGGAGGTCAGCGGGAAGGGCCTGGTCAAGAGTGGAGTTGTCCTCCCGCTCCTCATGGGCGGAGTCGGCGAGAACCGATTGCAGCAGTCGCCAACTCGCCAGAGCACCTCTACGTCCTACCACGACTTCCTCGGCGAGGGTAACGGGGGGCGCGTCGCTATGAGGAGGGGTACTGCCATGCCTGCCGGACTCCAGGTGAAGAGCAGCAGGGAGGGTCCACAGCTATTGTTTGATACGTGGTCTCCCCAGCAGTTGTCTCCACATTGGAAAGGGTCCCGATCTTCGCTCGGCGCCTTCCAATGTTCGTGTTGTCTTAGCTGACGCTGACGTTCTCTAACAAACCAACAAATGGAGCACGTATGGAACATCGATGAGAATTTTTTGGGCCATGCATTCGTTCGGCTTGCTACCGCTACAGCAGTACTTGGTTTTACCTCGACCGGCCATTCGATTGATTGAAAGAGGAGAAAAACGATTCGACAGCGCAACGCATACGTTTTGACGAGTTCTAGTCAGAAGCAAGCTAGCAGGCAGCCAGAAGCCACCATTTTGGTTGGAGTGGCAAACGAGAAGTTGAACGCGAAAAATGGAGGCAAGTCCTGGTACCGGCCTCACGGTGAACCCTAGAGAGGGTGAACGGCGAGAAAAAAGTTGTGAGCAACAACAGCGCTGTGACTGCTGTCAATGCACTTGTCGTAGAAAGACTTTTTCACTCGAGCAACAGACTATGGGTGCTCTGGCGGCTGCGGTTTTAAGAGTTTTGAGAGGGTCTTCGCAAGCAGAATCGACTAATCCGCTTTCCACTTAAACTGTACGTATTACTCCGACACATTTCTATTTCTAACGGCCGTGACACCCCTTGTTTTCCGACTTGAAACCCGAACTGTCTTGTCAACAACCTCTCTTCGATGGTAGCCTTTACTGCTGTACGGGTTTTTGACCATGATGGTGTTTTTTTTGTGTCGGACATGGCGACAATATTGTCCCGCAGGTAGTGAAGGTGGGCGGAGGCGAAGGAACTTTCCGATCGGACTACCTTTACGACGGCGATGTCATCGTTCTCCATCACCCGGTAAGTGTACCAGGGGGGCTTGCACATTCTGGTGACGTCATTGTTCTGGATCACCCGGTAAGGGTGCTAGGGGCTAACGGGTGGGGCTAGCACATTCTCTACGAACTGGACAGCCTTTCAATGCTGAGTAGCTCTTTGTCTATTGTGGATACTTTTGGTTGAAAATCTCCGTACGGACGGGACGTCATCGATTCGGTGGCGGAGCCTGAACGATTGTCTTGCGCCACCTTGAAGTCTGTCTCTGTCTCTCTCTCGCTCGACCGGTTCAAGTCTACAATCATGAGCAATACTCTGGAAAAACTTTCGGGGAAAGTCTCGGGTATTCAACATTACACGCTTCCAGACGAGGGAATCGAGCAGCCGCACTACTGTCCTGTGGTATTCAGGAAGCACTCTGTAGTATTTTTTACGCATGCTTTACGTGTTTGGCTATGCCGACACTACCGGACGTTGGACGGCTGGAACCTTGCTGTGACTTCCAGTGCCTTTGGAACAATTGCCGCGGCGTGTGCTCCTACTCGACACCCACCTCTGTCGACCCTTCTATTGATCCCGTGGTTTGCACCCACGTTCCCCTTGGCTGCCTGGGTGCTTTCAGGAGAGTCGGAAGTTCGTGAGAATCGGCAGAGGGTGGGCGCTCGGATGGTCTTCCAAAGTACGTGCAAACGGTGTTCTCTTTCGTCACTGTTTGCAAGAAACGCTTGTTTTTTTGCTGTCATACTGGGGTGTGATTTTTCTTTTGTTCTCGGTAGTGTTTTTTGCGGCGTGTGTAAGCGCGCGTCTTGTGCAACAACTTTATAACGTTTTTTCGTCTTGTATGAAACCATTTTTTCAGGCGTCAGCATCGAAGATTCACTTCGTCGTGAGCGGGATAGAGCCGGGCCGTCCCCTTGCCCACGGGCAGGCGTTCTTCCTTAGGTCTAGGAAGTGGCCGGACTGGAAAGTGGGGGTCGCGCAGCAGACGTCAACCAAGGTTGGGGGCAGGGGACTCGGGTGAGGGCCGCTTTTCGCGATAATCTTTCAGGTTACCACCGCGTGCCGTATTTATCAGGTGGCGAGTCGGGATATAGACCGTGCTGGACGTGCGTGGGTTGTCGCGGAAACACCCAACCCACGGAACAGATCTGCCAGAGAGTTTTGTTGGTACGGAAAGTGGTCCAGGTTGTATGACCGCTACCTTCTGTGGTACGTGGGACCTCTTCGCGGCTGGCGAGAGGTTCCCGGAACTGTTGTTTTTTCAGAACTTCTCCCCTCCTCGGGTGTGTTCAAGAGCGGCCCGTGTTCGATTGCATTTTGCATGGATTGTACACATGGACCGCTTGTCATGCAGAAATTCCGCAGTCGGCACGTGGAATCGCCGACCAGGACGTCCGGACATCAGTCGGATTGACTTATCACAATTCGACCACAAACGTTGCACGGCGATGCCTGATTGCTTCTCCTGCTTTGACTGCTCACACGGTAAGGTGTTCCACTTTTTGCTCTTCTCCCGCGAAAGTAATGAAGCGGTGCAATAACAGCCTCGTGACGCACAACCCCGCCTTTTCGTGCGCTCCGCGCCACGGATTCTTCTGCTTTGACGACGCGTGTACCGCCCACACCCCTGCGCTCTCCCGTGGAACAACCCAGGTGCTTCAACGAGGGGAAGCGGCGAAATACAACTCGTCTCTCTCTCCTCACTCTCGTGGCGAGGCCTTGGTTTGATCCGGACAAGGAGGGCGTGATCCCGGCGCTGGAGGCAGAGGCAGACGCGATCACTATCTCGGTCAGGTATGTACATGTCCTTCAACCCAGGAACAGCGGTGTTCCTCGGGGGACGTGTATTGGTGAGCGTATCGGGGTCAAACCCGACCTGTCTTGTCGATGGCCTTGAGGAGGCGTTGGGCGTTTGCTTGCCGCCTCCTTTGTTTTTGTTGTCGATGGATCCGCCGGTGGGGGGATGGTCTTCTCCGAACGGTCGCTTCGAATGACACGGTGAATCGCGTTTTGATTCCCCTCTGGAGGGCTTCTAATTGTCTCACCCCTCTCACGCTCCTCCTCGCAATGTTTACATCACCCTCGCCTACCACCATCCCCGCTGCCTATCATCCTGCCCCCCCCCCCCCCCCCCCCCCCCCCCCCCCCCCCCCCCCCCCCCCC
>CACKRE030004412.1:228048-248701 GCA_902602495.3 Ectocarpus sp. CCAP 1310/34
CCCCCCCCCCCCCCCCCCCCCATCCTCGGCTTTTCAGGGGTCCGTTCGAAGACTTGGTTTCGGGAGAGGACGAGGAAGACGAGGAAGAAGAAGAAGATGAAGACGCCAAGTCTGAGGTACGAACCTATGGCCTGCACCAAAGGAAAAGGACGCCGCTTGTCAATCAGGCTAGCCTCTTTGTTGAGATGCTATTTAGTGGAACCGTTACGTTTGAAGGTGCAAGGCTCGGTTCTTTGTTGCAATGTCCACTGATCGCGTGCGCACCTGGTGACGTTTGTTTTGGGGGGCGTTGCGGTTGTCAGAATGACTCTATTTGGGCGTGCTTCCGTCGGAGAAAGAAGCAACAAATTTTTTCTTCGCTGGTGGTATCTTGACGCGAGTAGATGTACCTGTGTCGGGAAATATAGCAGTCGAAACAAAGCCGTGTCCTAGATGGCTCCCGGACTAATCGCTGGCCACTGCATGACCTTGTTGTTTTCACGCGGTGGTGTCCTTTCGCCTTATGTTTTTGGGAAGGTGGATGAGGGCGAGTACGACTCCGACGTCGACCGCACGGAGGTGGACCGAGGGCTCAAGACCCAGACCTCGCTCGCCGAAGACGGAATCTCAGCCAAGGCTGCACGCGCGATGCGGTGCTACCCAGGTTCGTGCGCCCTTCACAGGGGCATTCGCCGTGCTTTACATAAGATTTCACGTCCCCTGGACCGATAAATCAAAGCTCGAATAGTCTGCAGCAAGATAAGTGGCGGTTCTGTAACCGCCTCGTGAAGGGCTTTCCGAGAACAGAGTATCAGTTTTGAAGAAGGCTTCGTAGTGGGGAGTAGTCGAGTTTCGATAATGGGTCCATGCGAGTGACATTCTCCAACGGCATGCCGCAGACGGGCCTTTTCTAGTTGGAGAATGCCAGCGTAGTAGGCAGGACTCGCAGCGAGCTAAATAGTGGGTGGGGGTTCCACGCTATACCGAAAGAACGGGGCACAAGACAAGCTGGCCTCCCTGTTTCAACCACCCGTTACATTGCATCCGATGGCCCTTGCCACTTTTCCCCTTGAAAAGTACCACTCAGATCAACTTCCCACCCCCTGGCCGGCCCCATTTCTGGTGTCTAAATGTCAGAACATGTTACCTCTCTCCGGGTGAGCGTGCCCGCCTGGGTGGAGTTCCTGCACCGTGAAAGGCGCCAAGGCCAGTTGGCCTTCCTCCTCGCCGTCCACGCCACCGTCCCACCGCCCCCGTCGTCGACGTCGTCAACCCCGCCACCAACGGCACCGATGTCCGCCACGACTGCCACCGCTGACAAGACTAGCGAGCCTTCCGAGGCTTCGGCCGGCAAAGCGGTTGTGGGTACCCCCGCGGACAACCCCACCAGCAACGGATCCCCCACCAAGACCGCTGTTGCTGCTGCACCAGGGGACGGTGCGTCCGTGTCCCCTTCCCGGGGGAAGCAGCCGCCTGCGCCCGCCTGGACGTGCGTGAGGACGGGCAGGGAGCTGGCTGGTGCCGTGCAGGCCTTCCGGGAGAACGTCGCCGGCAGCGTCGCGGCGGGGACGTGGCGACCGAGGCCGAGGCCCAGAGTGATCAAGCACATGGGCACGGCGGACCAGGTGAGAGGCGAGAGGCGGCGATCGGGATGCGCAGCAGCAGACCAAGCTGTTTTGCGTGCCGTCATTGAAAATAAACCCTTTGTGTGGCTACCTTTCAACACGCAGTGACTCCCCCGCGTATGCCAAACGCCGACGCGTGTGTGTCCATGTGACACGAGAGAGAAACAGACGGCTTGGGTGTAGCGTTCTCCGTCCAGTAGGCGGTGTGGGACTTGTCGTGCCAGCGCTTGCACGTGTCCTGCCAAGATGAATAAACCCCGGGTAACGGTTCTCTTGCCGATGCCTTTACAGCGCACGTACAGAACATCCGACTGCGTCTACCCCCAGGGCGGATCTCGTACACAGGGTAGCTCAACAACGGTCTTGAAGGATTTTTTTTTTTACCATCTGACTAAACCGCAAGGGTGGCGTGTCATCCTCTGCCGTGCTTCTCTTTGTGCACGCTCCCCGCACGACAGAGCGTTCGGCTGTTGAACCACGAGATCTCCGAGATGCAGCGATGGGAGGCGTCCTTCAGGGGCGTGGATGGTAGCGCAGCATCCCCTCCCACGAAGGCTGCCCCTTCCCCCGGCTCTGCCGACACTCTCGAGGCTGACCCGGACAGCGGTACCGCTACAGGAGGGATACTTTCGGACGGGGATGGCAACGTGTCGTCCCCGCCCCGCCTCCGCTCTTGTGCAACCGACCTGGGAAGCAGGTGCGCACAGCACGGCTTGTGCCTGTGGTCAAGGCTGGGTCTTCGGAACAGATGCTGTGGTCGAGTCCTCCTGGAGATGGATTCCACGTGTCGGCAGGAGTTAGGATGTGGGGGGGGGGGGGCACCAATAATACTCCACAAGAAGCAGGGTTAGGCCACGGGTGTCCGGATTCCCGCGCCCCCTCCCCCCCTTGACCACACCTCTTTTCGCCGTTGTTCGAATTTTAGAGACGTACTAGAGACGTCAACGAAGGATCTGTCTCTGATTTGCTTTCGGAAACGGCTCAAATAAAGTAGCTGAAGTGGCGGTGGTCTCCACATCGGGACGAGGAAGCAAAGACCAACAACAGGGGGCACGCAGAACATGGTAGAATCGCCATACCAGTGAAGCGAGCACGACACAGCAAAAACGCGACAGACATGTCTCCCGCCCGCCACCCCCTTTTCGGCCAGTGCCAGTGAACGTAGAGCTTCGCACACAAGTTTATCGGACACCGCGCTCAATGCCGCCGGCAGACACTCCATCTCCTCGGCTGGTCTCGGTGCCGATTCGGGAGCCAAGAGCGGTGTGACTACTGCTTCTTCTAGTGCCCCGACCACGCCAGTACCCGAAGGCGTTTCCACGGACGTTGGGAGTCAAGGAAGGGGGGTGACTGCGCCGTACCGGCTGCTCTGCGAGTCGATTACCTTTCCAGGGGAGCTGGACCGTCACTTCTTGAGGTAATACGTTTTCGTGGCGACGGTCGGTCCGGTGCTTGTTGTTGTTCCTGTCGTATACCTTGCACACGCTTTTGGCTCAGCAAGGAAGGAAGTGTAGCAAGGGTGGGTGCCGATCGATGTGCCTGGCATGCGAAATCGGCTCAGCTCGCCTCTTTGCGTCTCGAACTTCCTGTATCTGTTTCGAACTTTCTATATCTGTTAGCCCGAGAGTATCAACCACCGCAAACACAGGGGCGGACCGCTGACTTAAACCAAGAAGGTTATTCCGTGGACTTGGTTCAACTAGTCCCTGTAGTGGGAGTTTTTCTAGTGTATTCACGGAAGTGCTCGCCAACCCCGAGCGCCTCCTCTGCTTAATGCTCTTACTCGTGCATGTTGACTTTTCTGTGTTGCAGCGGCTCGAGCGCGAGCGACGTCGGCGTGACGGTGATGATTTCGAGCACCCTGCCGATCCTCGGCTCCGCTGTGGCGCGGTGTCTGTGGGAGTCGCATTGGCGAGAGGTGAGCCAGCATAAAGGGAGACACTGGGGTAGGTTGCGTTTGATTGGACCGCTTTGGTGCCGTTCAATTTCTTCGGCGGTATATATGTTATGCATGGGCGTGCTTCGCGTAGCTACGGCGCCCAACTCTAGTGCGTGAGAACCAATGAGCGCGTCGATTTTACGGTACGGCACGGTGTTCGCTGGAATCGCACTCGCGACATTTTGCGCTATTGCAGCAAATTATTTTTTGTTCTCTAGTTTTTGGGTGAAAACATGCCATTGGTTTATCGCGCTGGGTGTGTGCTCCTTATAGCTCTTGCTAGTGCCAAGTAGGGCCCCAATCCAAAACAGCAGCACGGCCAAGATCGATACTTGCACCTCGGAGGGACGCTCCGAAGGGTGTTCGTCTGTTCCTTGCTTTGGATGACGTCCGTGTCTGTGTCGTTATGAAATTAACCTCTTCGGAGGGCGTTGTGTGTGTATTCCTTACACGACAAGAGGCCATTTCGCGTTCGCTTGTCTTGCGGTGCAACGGATCTCGTAGTTTTTGTTGTAGTTTTTGTTGTTGTTGTTGTCGTTGTTCACGTGTCGCTCTGCTTTGCTTGTTTGCAGGAGTGGGCGGTCTTGCTCCCGTCGCATGTGGCCTGCTACATGCCGCTGTCCAAGAAGCCGGCGTGGGTGCTTCAGCTTGGGGCCCTCCACAAGGTGATCTACCGACAAGCAATAGCCACCGATGCATGTAATCATTGCACAGCGGACAAGCAGCGCCAGACAAGGAGAACACATCCAACCATGGATTGGAGAATGACTCGATACATGGACAATCGCGAGCGAGCGATCGTCAAATATCCGCCTTCAGGAGGGTCGCCTTAAGAGGATGGAAACGGTTTTGGCGTTGTCTGACGCAGTGACTTCCTCTCCAAATTTTGTCCAACGCAAAGGCGGGTGGATTTCTCTGGTTGTTCTTGTTGTCCCTGGTTGACGCACAACGCGTTGTTCTGGGACGTTCCACCAGCTATGGCTTAGAATGTGTTGAACGCCCGCCTTCGGCGCGTTCTGGCGCAGGTGCTTGCACTCGCTGCTGTAGTGTTTGCAGCGGTGCTCTGCTGCTGATGCTACCGCTGGCTGTGGAAGTAGTGATGCTACCACTACTTCAATGCTACTCTGCCTCCCGCGGTGCCTGCCCCGCGCCTACGACAGACTGTAGAGACGTTTCTAGCACCCTGGTTCTTCAAGGCTGACTGCCTGCCACCTTGGTTCTTGGCCCTATGATATCGACACGAGCGCCTGCCTACGATGACGAAGATGATGATGAGGATGATGATGATGCTTGCCTTGCCTTCCCTCTGCTGCGTCTGGTGCTTTGCGTCGATCGCCTTGACCCGCCTAGGCGTCGGCGGTGTCCGACGAGCGCTGCCCTCTCCCCGGGCTCCGCTGCCTCTGTCTCGAGACCGTCGGGCGCGCGCACTACCTTTGCTTCACCAGCCGCACCTCGAGGTGAGCACAGGTCGTAGCTGTTGTTGTAACCGTTGTTGTTGTTGCTGCCTTCACACTCGAAACCGTTCCGGTCTCTTCTCGGTACCCCTCCACATCCATACCGACGCAACTCACATGGACGCCTCCGTGGTCACAAAGCACAGTTGTGACAAGTTGTCCTGTGGGGTTGCCGTTTCTGGGTCTTGCCAAGCTTGGTGCACGGCACCTACTTAGCGGGGAGGGTTGGGAAGCCAGGGGTGCCAATGTTGGAGCTGGTATATACTCCTCGAACCCCTTGTCTTGTTCCGCTTGAACGCCTACAATTGTGTGAGAACTGAGAACTGTCATTCTCATTTCTCCGTAAGGTTCGGGCTCACTCACTTCCGAATGAAAGGCATCAGATCGGTTGAAACATTTCGTCGTTCCAACACCGCCCTCGAACAAGCTTGCACGTACAAATGTCTCTATGCTAAAAAGTTACTTGCTGCAACGTTTGAAACCAGAGCAGGCATTTGTTTTTGAAGTCGTTGTGTCGTTGAGAAGACGGTGTTGTGGGGTTCGATAAAAATGTTAGATTTCGACCTGTGTTGTGATTGGTGAGACCCTCCCTCGATCATTTCCCCACCTCAACTTGGTGTTGATAATGGATGGCACCTGGACGTTCCGCGGATGGACGGTGGGATGTTCCCATGTATGTACCTGGATGAAACCACGGGAACGCCGGGCTGGAACGATCCAAAGGGACACCTGGCTCGCGGAGATTTTGCGACTCTCCAAGGGTGGCATCGTAGACTCTCCTTCCGGTGAGACCCCCTTATTGTCGTTGTAGTTTGGGTGTTTCTTCGTTTCAGCTATTTTTTCTGTACATCTGTATTGCGTGTCGATTTAACCAGCAAGAGTTTGGGCTACACCACACACACAAATGAGGTGTATCTTTGCCACGCGTGTCTTTGTCTTTATCAAGCGCACCTTCCAAAAGAATCTCATCTCGTAGAGGTCCTCAGGATGAACCAAACGACATGAAAATGTCTCCAAATGAGCTCTTGAACTCGAGATGCCCGACGGCCCACGTCTGGCGCAAAATGCGTCGGAGCAAGGTCCCTGAAACTGTGTAACCCTGCGGCGACCCGACTTTGGTCAGGAACATGTGCACCTGCCTGCATACCAGATTGAATATCATTGCTTGCTGAGAAAAACACTCAGAAACTCTGGTACGTTCCCGATACTGCCCGCTGGGTACGGTGGTCATGACCGGCTCAAGATTTACCATATCACCGAAGTTTCGAAAAAAATATTGGTTCCCTCCGAGTGCGTACTCTTAAGATTTGTGCACGCTCTGTTCTTTGTATGCGCCTGGCAATGGCAGCGCTGGAGCTGAGCCAGGACCCGCGAGAAATGTACGTGCTCAAGACCGCTCAGTGGCGGATGCCTCCGAGGCTTGTCCTTAACGCACGAAGGCCGGTTTTCGATCTCTCTGAGGACGTCCTTCAGAAGGTCGTCATAGATGAGCAGCAGCAGCAGCAGCAGCAGCAGCAGCAGCCGTGGGTGCTAGCGGCGGAGGCGCTGCGATCTGCCTTCAAGGTCCACGCTGACCCGGGGAACCAGCGACTGGTGCGAGGGGCGCTGCGATGGCGGCGTACTGTTGTGTTTATGGCTTTCTATCGCCGTGGTATAGCCTTTATCTTTCTATCCAACACGTCAGGCGCCGACTTTGGCGCGAACCGCGAAAGCACGGTGTTGACCGCGAGCAAGTTGATGTGATGTGTGAATCGTACGAGATTGTTTTGTGCCGCTAGTGCGTTGGTTTCTCGGGAAGCTCTATTTTGCTGGACTAATGGCTACAAGTATCGTCGCAAATTTGCGCCTTGCGGGCCGTGCAAGCTTCCTTCGACCGCAATTCTTCCAGGGTAGTGGCTGACCGGGGCTCGATGACTGTTGTTGTTGGTAATTTTTCTGTTTCCGCCCCCATGCAGGTACCGTTCCTCGACCTGGCGTCCGCGTTTCGCAAGGTTGACCTCAGCCGGCTGGATTTGGACTCCGACGAGGCGTTGTGCTTCTTCGGCAATCTATACCACCTTCTCGTGAGGCACATGCTGCTTGTCCTGGGTGCTCCCTCTTCTGCCAAGGTACGGCAGCTAGGGAACTCCCATGGATGAAGGTCGATGAACCCCCCGCCCTGAACGCTGCGCTACGAGGCTTGTGCTCGTCACTCGTTTATTTTTCGCGCTAGCTCATAGTCCAACTGTGTTTTTGGTCCGTTTGATGCGTGGTTCCGCTGCTAAAATCCCAATTAACCTCTTGCGCCACGCGCTTTACCTGCCGTCATGCAACCCGCTGCCTCCTTCGAGCCTGGCTTTCGGAGCACGGCACACTGCACATGGGGCTCTTTGCTGTCGACACCTTCTGGGCAGTACTCGTCGCCGCTGCTGTTGTCATCGTTAGTTTGCTTGGCTTGTCGCGTGCGACTGCGAAACGTGGATGCTCTCGTCCCGAAAAGCGCTGGTTGTGGCTTACCCCCTGAGTACCACCCACATGTGTACGGCAGCGCACGCGGGGGCTCTTGCGGTGACATTGTGGTCTTGGTGTAATGGTTGGAACATTTTCGCTCTCCCCGACCCCGGGGGACGCGGACTGTCGTGAACTTCAGCCGCGCTGCCGAATGATTGTACTCCGCCAAACTGTCAAGTTTGTGAGGGACACGTCAGAAGTGTGTGCTTTACGTCGAACGGGCAGCGCCCTACAATATGTCAAACCCAACGCAAAGGTTACCCCCCGCACCCCTCAATCGTCCCACCGCTATGTCCATCGAACAGTGCGCGCGCGTGTGCCTCGTAGGCACGATCCATCTCTCATCCCTGAATCGCCAAGACTCACCCGTTCATTTTCCCGGGGGGTTAACGTCTGTGCCTACGTCTGGCAGGAGTGGCCATCGAGGTTTGCTGAGGTTTCCTACGAAGTAGGCGGTGACGTGTTCTCGCTGCAGGAGCTGGAGCATTGCGTGCTGAGGGGAAAGCTGCCGAGGCCGAGCCTCAAGGACTTGCCGAAGCGGTTCGCGCCCCTTCCTCCCGAGCTGGACGACCACTACGCCTACAAATTGGGAAAGGTAAAGAATCGTTTTTTCAGACCGCCCGGTACGGGCCTTGTCGGGGCAAGGGTCTTGTTTGCTCTGATGATCATGTGGAGAGTTCGGAAATTTGACTAAGACAAGAACGCCAAACTATATTACCGGTGGCCGGCATCTTGCGTACCGCTACGCGTACAGACTGGGGAAGGTATCAAACTTTTCAGTTGTTATCAGACCGCCCGGTCCAGGCGTTGTCGGCAAGGGTATCTTTCATTTTCATTTGTATAGATAATCCTGTAGAGAGATCGAAAATCTGGCACAAAAAAACGGCCTCCCTAAATATTACCGGCGGTCGGGATCTTGCTTGCTCGGAAGCGTTTGACTTCATATATTTGTTCTTCGTAGGGGGGGGGTCGTTTTGTTTGCGGACGGGCGTACCGGTTATTCCCTCGCCTTTGGTTGTCACTGAGATGTAGGGGGAATATTCAAACGCACTGCGTAGGGTCATTGCCCCCGCCCGAGTAGTAGCCTCGAGGAGGACAACATGGTCATCGCACCGTTGTGCAGGCGACGATGAAACAGGCTAAATCCTTTCACAACGACCGTTCTTGGCGGCATGCATCGCTTCCTCGACGGCGGTGTCGTAAGGTTTGAACGCCGCTGCGATAGAATGCTGCAAAGGCGAAACGGATTGGGTCTTCGCCGACGTTGGGATGTGTTCAGAGGTCACTCCCACCATGTTTCTGCGAATCGTCTTTGCAGGCGGACGCACGGATCAGTTTGTTCTTGAACAACGCGTCGCAGTCGAACCCCACGTCGGTGGTTCTCTTGTCTCCAGAGAAAATCGACGAGCAGCTAAACCACGCGTGCCAGGCGTTCGTCGACCACACGTTTAAGGTGAGCACGTGTCGAATTTATGTTAATTGGTCAAATACTTCGTGGATCACGCCACGGTTTGTAGATCATTTCGTAGATATCACGAGCGACGCCAGATGCTTGTTGATCGTAAGTGTGGCAGGCCACGGTAGGAATCCTTTGTAGACCACTCAACCAAGTCATGCTTGCCTTATACTACTAGCCATCTGGGGGTTTTGTCTTTGGCGTCGCGAAAACAGTCACCCGGTCCTGAGGTCGTCTACTATTTGCCCACGTGCTACGGCTGTGGTTTGCTCGATCGTATCGATTTTCACTATTTCGCTGTGATCTCGACGTCCCCGTCGTTGGTCACCCCGCGAAGATTCATAATTTCTTGTGTGGCCTTAGTTTCGTGCGTCCATTGGTGTTCAACACTTGGGGGCCAAGAGGAAACTGAAGGGCTCCTAACTCTGCCGTAAGGCGCCTTCCGGCGTTCACTGTTGTTGTCTTCGGTTGCTGCTGGGTTTACGGGACAACAAAGTCGAACATGAATCGCAAACCTGGTTTGCTTCGGGTGGCGGGGTGGACGCTGGCACGTGATTATATCTCCCTTTCGACAAATCTCCCTGACACATCCTCATATGACATGAACGTATGGATCCATATCTACGACTCCATCGGACAGACGGACTTGAAACGGAGACAGATCCTGGTGCACAAGGTGTTCCAGCTGTACGCGAGAGACCTCCAGCCCCGCGCGACGTCCACGGACATGGTCCGGTACGGCCTCCGCTTCGCTGGGAAGGCAGTCTTTCACGGCCTGTCGGCCCTCGAGGTCAACATCTCCCAGGCGCACATCAGGTGAGGATACGATCAGCACGTGGTCGTCGTCGTCATCGTCGTCGTGTGCAGGTTATGTCTGTATCAACATGTCGGTCGGGTGCCGACTCGCCGGCGGACGAAACGTCCCGTGCCGTAGAGCTTGTACAACTTCTGCGGCAGGACTGACCGCAGTCGTACCCCCGTGCTCTTGAAGAATATGTAGCTTCATCTCGACACCGGGAGGTGACAGTGCTAGGCAGTTTCCCCCCTTCTCACCTCTGGAGCACAGCCTGGAGAGGTCGCTTACAAGTAGTTAGATGTTGGCAATCCGTTCCCCGCGGAAAACGTGGTCTGTCTCCAATTTTGGCTATCCATCGCCCCATGGTAGTTACCGGTCATTCCATGTTTTTGTAGTTCGCCGTTCTTGCGCTGCTCAATCGCTTTCCCCGTTCGTCGTGTCATGAATTCGCTCAGATACCACCCCTACCTGCTCAAGTGCCACGAGACGATGCGTCTCGTGGATCTCGCTGCGACCACCGACGACGCGCTTGGCCCTTCCGAACGCTGAAAGCGTAACCGGCAGAGGTTATCTCGGACGACGCAGAAGACATCTCCATACCGAAACGAATGACCTTGTGGTCCCTACAGAGCCTTATGGCTATTCCAACCGAATAATTTTGGTCGTTTCATTGTTTGTTGAACCAGAGCGTAGCGGGTGATAAGAAAGTTGTGAGCACGGTTTGTTCGTCAGCGTAGGAAACCAGCGGCATTCCGTCCCGATATCGGTGTTCCTTTTAAGCGGGCTTGGCGCGGGTGCCCGGGCGGGTGTTGCGGTTTCGGGCGGTTTCGAGGGTGTGGTTGTCACAAGATCTCCTGCGTCAACGTGCTGCTTTCTTTTTGATAGTAGTAGTTCTCCAGCGTACAAGATACTGGAGCACGTTCGGATGAGCTGGCCACCGGTTGTCCGCTGTACCAAATGTTTTGATCCCGTTTCGCGGTGGGAGTGGATGGCCTCGTAGTGTTGGGTTAACTCCAACGATACGGCATGTACAACGGTTTTCCAACTTGCGTAAATGGAGACCTTCCAACAAGCAATCCACCA
Source organism: Ectocarpus sp. CCAP 1310/34 (assembly GCA_902602495.3). Lineage (NCBI taxonomy): Eukaryota > Phaeophyceae > Ectocarpales > Ectocarpaceae > Ectocarpus > Ectocarpus sp. CCAP 1310/34. The sequence goes on from CACKRE030004412.1 coordinate 238,871, forward strand.
GGGGCGCGTTGTGAGCAATAGGTGATCCCATCAACGGCGCAGTCCGGGAGATCCGTGTATCGCCCTAGGTAGGGCTTGTTCAGGGTGGCAGAGGGTCGTTGGGCCGTTGCAAAACACCGACGATTGTTGCAGGTTGTTTTCGCAGGGTGCTTGCGTTTAGTTCAGTGCTTTCCGGGGGGGGGGATCGCCATGTACCAATCGCCCGCTCTACAACCTGTTTGTTTGTGATCCACGTTGGTCATTGTTGCAATTTTCTGCAACAGTTGTGTTTCGCTGCGTGCGCCAAGCACGAATTCGTACCATCAAGCGATACAACTGGGTTGTTGGCAAAACAAACAATTTTGGATGCGTGCCGTTGCCCCTGATGCCACTGGTTGCGCTATCGTGCACAAAGAGCGAACGTACTCCTGCTGACAGTACTGCCGACAGCCATGGACAATATTGCTCTCCCACCGAAAGAAGGAGATCTGCCTGATGGTTCATACACCTCGTCACACCGTGTTTAGCGGCAAATTTGATCACGATTACACCGACCTCATCATCCTCGTTCAGTGTAACAGAAACAAAGGTCCACACAGAGGTGAGAGCCTCAGTAGGATGACGGCAGAAGCATCTCGTCCTTGTTGGGAAACGCCACGAATTTCTGGGACACGACGTCCAGCTGCAGTCGAAGTCGGTCGGGAAACCTCCTCAGAATTCCCTTCAACGAATCCCTGCAGCAACATAATTGCATATCATGATACGACGACGTGGCAACATGGAGGGCTCACGCAATGCTATACGAGGAACGCGAGCGCACCGAAGGGAACACGTGAAAAAAAAGTATGCGCGAAACGGCACTAGCAAGTCATTCCCCAAGGCATCACTCCCAAACTGCAAGAAAGTTTGCAACGGTTAGCTGTCTCTACGGCGCGATGCACCTGAAACACAATTCAACACGTTTGTAGGCGGCTTTGTTCCCTCGAGAGGTCCTTCGGTCGTCTGATGGCTTTGAATTACTTCTTTACTGACCAAAGATGTCACTTTGGGCAGCAGGATGGCTGTTCCTGCAAACAACGCACCGTCTGAGCGGTGGCGGTACTAGAACCTCCTTCTCCAGGATAGAAAGGGGGCATCCGGTCCCAATCTCCGCCCATGGACTCGAAGAGGCAACGTCCTCCGCGGCTTTCAGGAGGCGTTCTTCGTACCACTCCAAAGGGTGCCAAAGCCACTGGTTGGGTCGGCTCGGTCGTAGCTGTGTCGCACGCACAGCAAGTTTCGTCATTCAGCGTGTGGCGTGTGATGCTGATGTGTTATCGGAAACGAACGCTGGCTACAAATATGTTTTTCTTCTCTCTAGCAATAGCGCGATACCAGTGATACATCGTATTGAACCAGGGTTGGCTGCCTCTCTCGTTCATGGCAGAAAACTCGACTAAGATGCTACTGTGAATGCAACAAGGGTAATTTTCATGGGGGTACATGTTCAGAGTCGAAGATTGGCGAGGATCAAACGAGGATCACATCATTGGATACATTGCCTACATAGAGGATTTTTTTCTTTGCCCTTAGAACAACTTCCTGTACGTCGGAGCCCGGGCGCAATTTCGACGATTCACACCTCCTACCCGCTATCCTCTTTCACATGCCACTTTTTTTTTGTGATATTGCCACAGCACGACACTCACGACGAGAACAGCACCAGCGTACAGGCCGTTCCGGCTTAAGCTCCAGGTCATGTGCTTGTCGGATATGCGCGACTCGCTTTCCTCCTTGAAGGCAACCATGCGAGTGACCGGTACTCCCTTGATGCCTTTGATAACCTGTTGCTCACAAACACGGTCAGCGGGAACTCCAGATCCGAGGTCTGACACGCCCCACGTTATACATACGGCGAAACTATTTAGGACTGCTCACGGCATTCTGAAGTCCATTTGAAGTGAACTCGAAAGCTCAGGACATTCGTTGTGTATCATTCACGGTCGGTCGCGCTCCCCAAGAAGATAACCGGTTACATCGATATTGATTGCTGGTGCAGTCTAACCCCAGTCGCCCCGGTGGTCTAGTGGTATCCTCGTAACCCGCTAGATGCAGAGGTCGTGAGTTCGAATCCCCATGGGGTGAAAAATTTACGAAATTTGCGGGTGAAAGCGAAATATAGCTAAAAAGCTCTCGTGGGTACCAAACTTCGACGTTGGCACCGTTGACGAGGGAAAGGAACGGCTGGACCCTCCTCGCGATAAAAGTAAAATTCAGCACGCACCGCAGGAGGAAGGTGGGGCATGAGAAATAAAAAGAAGAAAAAAGCCCTGGTGCTTACCCCCTCCTGTGTGACCCTGGATGGTTGAAGTTGTACGAAAAAACACACTGAAAAGTGTAGTACTCTACATACATACGCTGAATAGTGTAGTGCACGTCTCACCACGAAAAATGGGGGGACTGTCGCCATAATAATAAAGAGGACGAAAACACACACACACACACACTAAGACTGACGTCTTTTCATTGGTCAGCCGGTTAGCGCGATCGATGCTAATAACAAAGCACACACACACACAGCGCGGTCGATGCTAATAATATAAAAAAACACACACACACAGTGTCTTGGTGTCGATAACGCCACATTACCCATAGGATCAGCTTCTGGAAAGATGATGACCTCAAACCCCGTCTCAAGGGTGTGTGTCACATACTCCTGTCACCTTTTGGATTTCTACGATCGTCTCGTCCCCAGTGACGGGCAGGATGAGATCTTCTCCCATTACCCACTCCCCGTCGATTGCCCTCACCACCAGTGTGCGAACCTCTTCCTCCTCCTCCTCCTCCTCCTCATCATCATCGCCAGTGGGATCCGGTCGTTTCATGAATCAATGACTTGGTATCCGACTGGCAGCGGGTTGTCTGTGTGTTGTACGTATAGGGGGAGAGATGTCCGATCCAAATCCGAAGCCATCCCCATCGTCGGCAACCTGCAATGTTCATGATGGAGACCTCGAGCACGTGATTCGGCGGGGCCCCCTCGCCGACCAAACGATCGAACAATACCACACAAGCAGCACAGAGCGCAGCGGCTACGAAGCAATGTCAAGACTTGGAGGCCAACGAGTGGCATCCTCAGACCTCAGTACGCTTCAAGAAGACCCCTCTCGTGTGCGAAACGTTTGCATTTTGGCTCACGTCGACCATGGAAAAACAACGTAAGCATCGCTACTGCTGTGTCTAGGGTGCCAGTTCCGCAGGCCATGAATAGCAGTTCAGCAGGCACAGCATGTGTCCCCTACAGGCATCGTTGCTTGTGCATTGAACTCGAGGGATACACGTGGAGTGCAAGGCTGCATCCTGCTCTTGCCGCCCAAGGCCGTGTCTCGTGTCTGCTGCTCTGTGTGTAGTTTATGTTTTCACCCACTGCCTGCCTGCGGATCATTCCGGGGCCCAATCCGCAAAGCGTGGCTGTGGCAAATGGCAACCGACACGGGAACCTAGACTATAATACTGCTTGGTGGCGTACACCGTCATCTTGCAATAGCCGTAGGAGGAGACTACACCAAGAAACATTGGCTACAGACTAGACCGAGTGCCGCTGTTCGCACACATGTTTCACGTATTGTAGCTCTTGATGCGGCGGAATTACTGCACCATCCGACATCCTGACAGTCTCCTCCCGGCGTTTGAATGCATGGGTATGTAAAGAAGGAGCGTGGCGGCTGACCGTTTGCTCTGCATCTCGTGGGTGGACATCATCGCGTGTATTTACGTCGACCCCTCAGCCATCCGAACTGAAGTTAATCAAGGTTAATAAATGTTGTCTGCGGGCGTTTTTCCGAGCAGGCTGTCCGATGGCCTTGTTTGCTCGAACGGGATCATCTCCTCCAAGCTGGCGGGCAAGCTGCGCTACCTCGACAGCACGTGAGTTTTAAGTCTCAGAACGCTTGCTGCAACACTGCTGTGCAAGTGTGTGAACAATGTGGCTCGTCAGCAATGTCTCAATAACTTCCGCGCCCGTCGAGTCGGTTTCAAATTCTGATTCACCTCGCCCCAACCTACCTACCTACAACCACGCCGACCTTTGATCGGGTAGTCGATGTGGGGGGGATGTGTTGTACACCGTGCAGTCATTGGTCGAGAGCGTTACCAGGACTGTTAGCTTGGCGCTAACCACGACTGACTGACTTTTTATTGGGTAGTCGACATGGGGGGGAGGTGTTATACACCGTGCAGTCGAGAACGTTACCAGGACTGATGGCTTCGCGCTGCCCACCACACTATTTTTAAGACAACATGGATGGCATCGGAGAAGACTGCCCTCCACGATATGTCGAGCTTATGATAAATCTACCTCCGGTGTTGTATAGCTTCCGCCTTGAGGGCACGCCGACCGCAGCAGTACGAAAAAGTGGGTGAGGTCAGCTGTGCCATACTACTCGCTTTTACCCACCACACACTGCCGCGGCGAATCGCCGCAGGCCCTCCTTCGCGCGCGGATCCCTCACCGAAGGATCAATGACAAGATTGCGGCATTTCGCCACCCACTCCGATTGCCGCTGCTGCCGCTTCGCGCGACGCCTCACTGAACAACATTGCGAAGACACCCGTCAAACAGGCAGCACACGCCTTAATTCTGGCGGCAGTCTACACACCCTTCGGTGTGTCGTACTCCTCACCGTTGGACGCCGATCAGGCGGTGGTTACAATACAGACAGGAGGTCACCCACGAAAAAGTCGCTTCCCGCCGCAAACGTACCAAGGTTATTTTTCACTTCACCAGAGAGCAAAGCCTAGAACACCAACTTGATAGATACCACATAGCTTACAAGAGATTGACCATAAAGTACTGCTTATTTTCTTGTAGAAGACAACCGGGGCGGCCGACGCTGGTATCGAGGCAGGCAAGCACATAAACTCCCCAACAGCAGTTGTACTAGATTACAACTACCTACGCGGACGAACTATGCATGTAACACGGCTGAAGTTACTTCATGAAAAATAACAGCGAAAATAAAATCTCACTTTCGCTGGGGTTGAACCTACGACCTAGCCCTTGGAAGGTTGACGTAGTATTTGCAATGTTGAAATCATCTGCCTCAACATGGAGCAATACTGAGCAATACTGCCAACAACCACACCTGTGTTGCAGCATTTCCTGAACGTCTTTGGAGGACACGATCAAATACTGGAGCCGTGTACTGCTACTTGCTGTTAGGGGTGTCAGGAAGACGAGGAGGCAAACCGTGTGCATTTACTGTCTAGAGGTGGTATATTTTAAATATGAGCTGGAAAGTACCGCCCAGCAGTGATATGTGAGCTTGGAAGTATCGACCCCCGTAGCCTGTAGTAGGCTAGTGGATACGACAATATGCTGCATTCATTGTTGCGAGCTTTTTGCGTGCCTTCACCTAATATAGAATTGCCCTTGTCAGGGCTGTCTCCAATCCTCCCATTTACATTTTCTATATTCGTTCCTCGCTTCCTTGTAACCGGGGCCGCCGGCTACCTCGCTGCCGTCGTATGCGGACCAGAGCAAGACGTTACTGTTTGCTGCAGATTCCAAGACATACAGCAGTGATCCGTCTCCCAAAGCCCACCAAGACCAACGCGTTTGCGATGTCGTAACCTGTTGCCGTTCTCCCTTCCACCCCGCAGCGAGGACGAGCAAAAGAGGGGAATAACCATGCACTCTAGCGCGATCTCTCTCCTCTACAAGGCCCAGCCGAAGCAGCCGCGCCCAACCCCCGGTCCTCGAGGGACCGGCGCCGACAAGGCCATCCCGGATAACTCCTCTGCGGAGCCCCCGGCGTCTGCTGCCGGGGGCGTGGGGGCGGAAAACAGCTTTCTGATCAATCTCATCGATTCGCCGGGGCACATCGACTTCAGCTCGGACGTCTCGACGGCAACGCGGTTGTGCGACTGCGCGCTCGTCGTGGTCGACGTTCTCGAGGTGTGCGTATGGCGTGTGTGTTTTCGAATTAGTAGGGACCGCGCTACCCGACTGACCAATGAAATTGCGCCAATCTTGTAGCGGGACCAACACAAAAAACGAAATACGGTTGCTAGTCAAACGGTAAGGGTTCCACCGAAAGCGGGGGCACAGGAAGTGTGTGTGTGTCAGTAATGTTAGCATTGACCGCGCTAAGCCAGCCGACTGCCCAATGAAAAGACGTGAGTCTCAGTGAGGCAATATTATTGTGAATGCTTCGAGAGGCCACGATCGGGGGACCCCCTGAGGATAGGCCGTGAAGGAGGCTGGTGTGTGTGTGTGTATGTGTTTCTTGAACTAGTATTGAGAGCGCGCGCGAGGCTTGCCGACTGATCACTGAAAATACGTCAGTCTCAAATGAGGCCAAAAATTCAATGCTTCTTATTGGCCATGATCTAGAGACCCTGGGTCGCGTTGGAGGCTACTATGCGATTGTGTGTGTCTCTTGATTTTATAGCATCGACCCTCGCTAACCGGTTGAACAATGTAAAAGATGTGTTTGTGTCCGTGCGTGTGTTTAGCTGTTTAGCCAGCGTCGGCCGCGCGAAATTACCCGACCGACCAACGACAACACCTCAGCAGAGTAGTCGGACAACAAAAGCAACCCTCCTAGTAAAGAAGCGACTCCCGTGTTGCTACTGCTACCATACCATACCCCGCCCCGCTCCGCGGCTCCCGTGTTTCGTTTGTCTACACCAGGGTGTTTGCGCTCAGACGCACGCCGTGTTTCGGCAAGCGAGGGCGGAGCAGATGCGGCCGCTGCTGGTGCTTAACAAGGTGATGCTTGTGGGTGTGCGCCTCTCATGTTTCGGGACCCACCCCACCTCCCGGCGGCCGACTCACGGGCCCCCCGGGGGGGGAGGGAATTGGACAATATTGGGCTTGAATTAGGGGGCCCTCCATGTGGAAGCCATGGAACAGCCCTGATTTACGCGTCAATCTTCGTCGCGGGGGGGGGCGGAAGGGCGAGGAGGCCTTATGTGTCCCCGGGAGGGGGAATTTTGAGCCGCCTACAGCAGTGGCTATCCTGCGTATCAATCTTGGCCCGGGGGGGGCGGTGTTCCACGGTTTCTACGTGGAGGGCCCCTTGCTGGAATGTCTGTCTTGATGGTGTTAATATGGCGTAGTAGTCTATCACTCGCTCAACAGCGCTTGTCTTATCATGTGTTGCGTAGCAGCTAGCACTCACTCGAGGGCTTGTTGAACGTCTGCGTTGGTGATGCATGATGAAAAGCAACCTCACACTTCCCTCTTGCTTATGGGGCTGAAGCCCCCCTGCATCCACACCCAAAGACGTCGGCGAGTCGGTCCATTCAGGTTGCTCAGTGCAGATGCTCCTTCTTTACCTTTGTCAAAGGTTGGCGGACCAGTACCACAGCAGGGAGCATGACAAACCGTCAGCCTTGCGAGAGTGAATGAAATGCTGGAATGATTGCTGGCACACCCGTCCAATCCACGTGCATTTTCTTTGCCGTATATTTGCTCAGCGATAGGGTTAGGGTTCAATACCCTAGTCCCAACCCGGGGGGCCTCGTGATTGGTCTCGTTGTCATGTCATGCCCATCGCCGAAAAAAAATACCCCTATTTTTTCTCCCATTTTTGTGTAGCCCTAACACCGACCCGGGGGGCCTCGTGATTGATCTCGTTGTCATGTCATGCCCATCGCCGTAATAACCTGCCGCTATTTTTGCTCCCATTTTTGTTGTACGTTTGCACTCGGGGCATTCCTTTTTGCCGGCATATGCTGCGTTTGCGCCCGCGGCGCCGCTGTGTGGCCGTCGTAGGTTGACCGATTGGCTTCCGAGCTGAAGCTGACGCCGTTGGAGGCTTGGCAGCACCTGCACCGACTGGTCGAGAACGTGAACGCTCTCACCGCGACGCTGGTGCGGCTTTGAACGTTCTTATTGGGTTCGTTTTGGGTCAAGCGTCTCAAAATGAAATCTTTTGTTGCGGTGGTTCTAGCGTCGAAGGATTTTTGTTGACGTGATTATTTTTGTGTCTAAAGTACCTATTTATTAACGTGATTTTGTGTCTTTGGTGAACGTCATTCTATCATCTAAATCACCTACTATCAAGTGTTTTTGCACTTAAATACCGTGATGCTAGTGTGTAAAAAGTCGTTATGAATGGTGCATAGGTAAGACTGACGTCCAGAAGAAATGGGACCACACGTACGCAAAGACAGGTCAGTGCGGACGAGTGCGCCGAGTTAGACGAAGCTGCGGCGAGGGACTCGGGGAGCGGGGACGGAGTTGCTGCTGCTCAGGAGGCACCATCTCCCGAAGAGGTACAGCGGTTTTCAAAGCACTGTGTCGGCAATCTCACTCAGGCTTATTTTTTCTTCTCGGACCGTGTTTCCTCTCTTCTGGCGGGTTTGGGTGCAAGGCAGTGGCATGTTGAGGGTCCAAGAAACTACATGTAGTGGAAGGGGCTTTCGTTCGACTCCCCGTCTTTTCGCGTGAATGTTCTTTGCTTTCTCACAAAGTGTTGTTTGCAAGTTGGTTGCTTCCAGAAAACACTTGTTTGCTTTCAAAAAAACATTTTTTTGACAAACACGAACCATTAGTTGTAGCAGGCATCTGTACACCGTGTTGCTGCTGATCTGCGAGCAACACATCTCGCGTGAATGATGTTGCAGGATCTGGAAGGATGGACGTTCAGCCCGGAGTACGGCAACGTCGTCTTCTGCTCCGCCCTTGACGGCTGGGGCTTCGGCCTGGGGGACTTCGCCAGGCTCTGGGCCAAGAGAGTGGGCTGCAAGCCGCGGGAGCTCAGGCGGATGCTGTGGGGCAGTTTCGTACTCAACGCAAAGACGAAGAAGGTGATTTTTTTGCGCTGTGCATGTGTGCTGGTGGCGGTGACGGCGTTATTTTTGTGTGTACGTGTTTGCGAGCTAGGCAGTGCCGGTTGCGCTCATGTCTTGTGCGCTTCGTTGATATTGGACGCGTTTTTGGGAGTGGTGGTATCAGTCAGCCTTCAATGTTCCGGAGCACATTCTCCAGAGTATCATCGTCTCGCGGGGAAGCCTGGATGAAGGGTTGGTTTTCAGAAAAGGCGAGGGCTCTGTATCGGGCGTGATCACGAGATGCGAAACGGTCGTAGTCACGGGACACACGAACAACACGTCCATGGTTGCGTGGGGGTTCCAGGCTGCGTTACTTCCTGATTCGTCCGACCACGTTCTTATCCGGCACTACTCATCGTGTGTCTTAGCACCCACGTTCGTTCCTACATACCGTGGTTGTTCTATTTAGGTGACCAAGTGGACGCCGTCAAGCCAGAACACGCCGATGTTCGTGTCCATGATCCTGGACCCGATCTGGCAGCTCTACGACGCGGCCGTGCAGGACAAGAACAGCGCTAAGGCTGGCCGGATGGCGGCGAAGCTGGGCCTCGACATCCCCCCGAGAGAGCTGGCGTCGACCGATCCTAGGACTGTTCTCCAGGTAAGGGGAGTGTGAAGAAAAAACGCCTCGGTGTATTCTTCCTCGTCTTTTGCGTTAGAAAACGGTTTCAGCCTGCATTCAAAGTGGTGTCCCGTGTCGTCCTGTGGTCTTGGCGGTGGAAGAGGGGGTTGGTTGCCTCTGCCCCACAAATAACGCCTTAGGCGAATGTCCCGCCGGTAATGACCTCCCCCTCGCAGGCCGTAATTTGAAGAGGTGGCTGCCTCTCTGACCCAATATCTTGTTCGAAAATGCCTCGTCAACAACTTGACAGAAAAAAAAAAAACGCAAGGATGATGGCCAACTTCTGGCCCATTCTTGTGTGAAGCGTAGCGTGGACCGGCGAAAAACCCGGCATTCGCTCCGTTCCCGCATTGTAGGGGTGCGAGGTCTAACGACTACGACACACGTTACATTAGTACACCCCCCCCCCC